>JAZGTJ010000402.1:0-119313 GCA_036877575.1 Botia almorhae | reverse complement strand
CGGGCACGGTTCGGAGCACTCACACTAGTCAAACGAACCGCGCTTTGGTGGTCAAACGCACTCGGGCATGGTTCGAATTGCCTAGTGTGAGTACACCCTTAGTAGCCACTCTTCTTTCAGTTTACTGACATGACCATGCAGACAAATTACTTGTTTACTGTCATTTCCCCCAAATCTGATATTTCCCCCAAAATTAAATCCAACATCTTAAATTATAAATTATTATTAAAAGCGTACCCTTTGCAAATCAGGGTAAGGATGTTTTCTGTTCACGGTTCACTGTTTTGAACACTGATCTGTTATGTACTTGCTCAATTAACTGTTCAATGTCTGGTCATTTTTAACCTACGCTACGTTGTCAAATAACTGGCGGATGAATACGAGATTTATACATTCATGGGTCAGATACATACATAATACATGCACACAAAAAAATCCCCCAAAAATCTCCATTTATAAAAATAAGTACACAAAAAAGCCACAAACACACACTCTTGCTCCCAGACATTCACGTTAACACACACCAAACATAACCTTCACGTTGATAAGGACACCAAAATGAATACGGCAATGAATTCCATCGCCTTTTCCATTGGCTCTGTTTATTTTGTCCGTCCAATTCAGGAAGAATGTAAAACACACAAACACGGCTCACTCTGACAGCCGTGACTCAAAACGGTTACGCTCGGCACAGAGAGGTGGAGCAGAAAGCTCAAACGAGCGGAGCGGCCGTGGTGGCGTGTGAGGCGCTTCCAGTGAGTAGTTCACGGTAGGGCCAGGTCTGTTTCTCTCTCTCTCCTCGCCACACATGGCGCCTCGCTGCCTCATGCTCTCCAGGCCCGGCGAGGTGGAGCCAGCATCAGAGAGAGCAAAATACTTAATCTGTGAGTCACAGCACCCGCGCAGCTCTGATTCCTCAGACGCAGGAGAAGTGAGGTTTACACGGAACAAGCTCTGCTGGGTCCAACAGGGGTCAAAGAGTCACAGAAACTAGATTTGGAAATATGAGTGCGCTTGCCCGTGGTGGTTCCTAGGATGTTCTGGGTGGCTAATTACTGATCAGAGTAAAAAACAACACCACCTCCAAATCTTGATGATGTAATGGTTCCTACATATGGCCTGGGTCCATCCTTCTAGGTCTATAGGACTTTTTCACCTGTTTTATTCACCAGAATGTAATTGCACAAGTCACACAATTTGATGAATCATTCATAGTGTGTAGAACAAACTGTGCTGGGAGAGTAACACGCTGAAGTTTTGTACTTAGTGTCAGGGGGGCTCCAGGTTGAGATATTGACACCAGATATTTCATAAAGGCACATCAGAACACCTCTAGCCTGCGCTGTTCTTCCTCTTTTCATTTGGAGAGGCTTTCTCTTTGTTCCACCCCCACACTGACACTTTTTCCGTACTCTGTTCCACTCACTCTGACGCCCCTCCCCTCATCCACAGGCACAGACAGGATGTAGCCCACACCCATGTGGTGAACGGCCATTCCTGCCATGCATTTTTCACATATTGCAAATGTCTAGAGGTCCACAGAGAGGCTGTTGGCATAGAGAAGATGTCCAGAATCCACACACACACACACACACACACAAAGTTCCTCCTCACTGCTTTTGTGTGGTCCACATGGACAAACAGGCCTCATAATCTCAGAACTGGACTTGTGATGCGAGTCAAAGAAAGAAAACACTTACAAATCCCTAAGATACCCCTTAGATACATTCCCACAGCAGCCATTTTGAAAGAAAAGCTTTGCTCACAGCAGGAACACGGATTCTCTTTTAGAAGTGATTCACTTCTACGCTTCATTCAAGAGAAGAGGATGTTCTAAAGTCATCTGAACATTGGTTCAATAATGGACTACACAAAAGCCTTACAGCTCTTAGCCTCAACCTCTAACAAGATTTAAAGGATTAGTTTACCCCCAAATAAAGCTTCTTCCTTTATTTACACTCTTGTGTAAATTTTACAGAAGGCCCTAGTTGCTCTTTTCCACAAAGTGAAAGAGAACAGAGACAGTCTTCAAAGATTCGTAATTTAAAAAGCATCAGTTGGGAGACAGAGGAATAAAGAAACCTGTCCTTTATATCAGGCTGTTCTGTATGATAACAGAAACCAGCAGATTGAATTTACAGGTTTGGTGAGATGATTGTGGACAGAAAACAAACCTCTGCTGCTCTTTCTTTAAACCTGTTGTGCTGCCCATCTAGGCACCATATTAGCTTTGCTCGCAAAAGTAAAGGCTCCAAACAGCCAAAAAACTAACTATAAAGCACTATCAGATGTATCATTTAATACAGCAATCGCTGAATGCATTGTAAAGATTTTGTCAATGTCACTTTTGAGGTTTTGTTTCATGTTGTATTTTAACAGATTCTGTTCAAATCTGTTTCTTTGGGATATCTGTTTAACTGCAATGTTCTGACAGACACCCATAAGTAAAAGCCAAAATACCTTACAAATAAACACATGAATTAGAATTAATATTGAAAACACTGCTCACACCAGCAGTTTAAAGTCCAACCAAAGTTTTGAAATGTACACAAGCTGTGTTTTGATGGTTATAGCAATAATATTTAAAGGGAGATGAATTAACAGATAACATTTCTGAGACGGTTACAGATAAGCACTCTAAAATGCTTGAGATGTTGCGCCTCTCAATTATTTGACAATTGTATATTCCTTTAAAAGCACCAGTGCTACAAATATTAAACTCACTTCCTAACTAGCCTTAGATTAAGCTCACTTCTCAACTAGTCAATTGCTGGACTAGTTGACAATCCAAATGCAAGACCCAATAATTACCATAAAATCTAAAAACAAAATGCTTAATGATAAATGTACTCTATAGTTCAAATAATACTAAGGATCAAACAGAACTACTTTGCTTTTCTTTACTTATGATTCACTCCTAACTTCTTATATGCTGTCTGAAAAGCCATTTAATAACTGCGGGGCCATTTCTATGAATACAATCAGCATTGTGGGTAATGCAGTCTCTGACAGCTACTCACGTGCATGCTTGTCCGCTAGGGTGATGAGCGTGGTGGAGATGTCTCTGCGCCGGTAGAAGCACACTACTTTGGCCTCCACGTTACCATTCGCAGTCTGCAAACAGAAACACAGACCAATCAGCTGCTGCAGAGGCATCAATATGCAAATGAGGATCAAATCACAACCATGACCTAAACACCTCCGTCCTTGCTGAATGATATAAAATGGTCTCATTGATGACGGGAAGTGTGGAAATAAAGATGTAGTGTGATGTCAGATAAGAAGGTTTGAAAGTGTGAACATGGCACAAGAAAGCCACACGAGTTGGGATTTGTCATTCGTGTTGATTCGGTGACACGTTTGTTTCTCACTCACCTTGTTGAGCTCCTCTATCCGCCTGATCAGCAGTGGGTTACTGGAGGAGTTTTCAAAATAAACATAATCTGGGAGGAGAGAAAGGAACAAATGTTAGCGTTCCCACACCTAGTGTGTCAGCGGCAGGCAGCATCTCCTGTCACGCTCGCACACCTGCTAAGGCTTACCGGGCTGTTTCACAGACTAAACACAACATTCTCCGTGAGGCTGCATGATGGCAATGGCGCTTCATTTTGGCAAGTTCTCCGACAAGAACACCCAACAACAAATACATTGACACTGTGTGCAACAGCTATGGCATTTGTAATTCAACCTCATAGATAACCTTCAATGTCTGTTTTCGACTGGCACAGACACCCCAGTAAAATGGCCATCACAAGTGAAAAAGGCAGTTTAAGGAATAGTTCATCCAAAACTGAAATTTCTGTCATTATTTACTTGTGTTATACCAAACTTACATGTTGCTATTTTGTCTACGGAAATCAAAAGCAGAAATCTCGAACTCATCTTTTCCATTGATTTTCCATTAACGAAACTGACCACACCTGAAAAGCTCAAGTACAAGAAAAGGTCAAGTACAGCAGTCCATACAATGCTATATGACAAAGCTATGAAGTCTCTGCAGCCATTTAACAGCTTTGTCTGAGTAATAGAGCACAACTTTGGCCATTTGCCACTCAGAATCCTTCTATTCAATTGAGTAATTAAACTCAAGATCCTCTGCGACCAGATTACTAAATCCGATAGTCCAATGTGTGAACAAATCATTTTCTGAGGTACTTTTAAATGGACCGGTAGGTCTGATTCAAGAATCGAGCTGAATGATATAATGATCTGGTTACTGTGGTTCTCAAGTTCTCAAAAACACAACAGCATTTGTGTTTACAAGGCTGAGTTGGTTGCATGCTGATAGTTTTCATTTTTGTATGAACCAACCTTTTAAATATGAATACATATAATCTTCAGAACTCATGTTTTGAACGAAAACAAAGATTTAAAGAAAGTGCTGTGACATCTGAACAGCCGGGTTACCGTAGAAATATGTCATGTGTTTGCTTCTCAGTATCTAGTAACTGATTCTTTAGTGCTTTCTTGTTTTGTTTTGTCTTCCCTTTCTCGTTGTATTTTTGTGTGTGCGTGTTTTGTGATTGAGTGATTGCTTTTGGCTTTGCTCCAGGGTGTGTGGGCTCTGTGCAGGCTTATGGCTCTGTGGGATGTCCCCGCAGGCCTCAGGCTTGGTGGGGTGCCTGGTCTTAACCCTGTGTGTGCCGGGACCTCTGGGAGATTACACCCCACACACAGCAGACGGCATATGTACATACATACCTCAGTAGTAATCCTGTGGTTTGGGGGAGATTGGGCAAGGAACCAGAATCCATGTTTTTTGTTGCAAAAACCCTTACAAATTCAATATTTGGTAACGCAGCCTTTTGAGTCTAAATTTCTTGTTTCACAAAGAAAGATACCAGTTCACTAATACGCCAAAACATGGTTTTACTAAGAATTTAATGGGCAAAAATTAGACTGAAGGCTAAGAAATGCAAACACTGAGTCTGAAAGCCTTGAAAGTCCCAATAAGGTACTAGTTTGATGAGAACGTTGGACTTTTTACCACTTCTTGATAAAACAGGAATACAATGAGCAGGTGCTCATTGTAGATTCGAACTCACATTAATCATATAAAGCACAAAGGCTCAGTATTTCAAAGTACGTGGGTTAACCACTATGCCACAGCTTTGACAAAGGACCTGTACTTTGTTTTCTTTGTTCTTAAACAAGGATTACAATTGTTACGATGTTGCATTTTCTGTTGTCTCTACGACACCACAAGAGGCAAAACATGACTTCAGTACCTACTATAAAGTACTGATGTACCCTTTTCCATTATCAGGGTGCTGGTGCCCAATCTGGATCCATTCTGCACATTTCCACTGCAGTTCTTTTGGTTTCAAACCAGGAACCGCTAAGTCAGAGTGCTGGCACTGGTATGATGCAGAGTGCTTTATTGTCTATGTCTGTCTAAAACAAAATTATTTTATTTACGAATATTACATCCAGCGGCTCTCAAGTCAGTGGAAACATGGAATGGTTCTGAGAGGGTCACAAATACCCTGGCTGAGGACCAGCTACAGCATGAGAACTTTAGTGGAAGCCATTTTAATGGAAAAGGGTATCAGTCTTGAAGATCTAGGGTTTTCTTGGAAAGTCTGTTAGGCTGTTTCTGGTTATTGTGTTTGTTTTCTTCTACCAAGAACTAAACGCTGGCTTATATGTCAACACGGCATCTATAGCATGTATCTCACATGAGTGTTTATACAGATCATCTAATAAGTGCATCTTCTTAGTCTCAGACTGCTACACCTTGAGTATCTACTACAAATGACAAAAGGGAACATGTGAAACACACCACACACACACACACACACACACACACACACACACACAATCCATTTTGTCTTAGATAGCAGCCATGTGGCACATGACTGCGACTGTGTGTATATGTAAGACTCTGTGGCAACCGCACCTCTTTGCTGCTTATTTAATGAGTACAAGTTCTACCAGAGGCCCCCTGGGTCCCAGCAAAACCTGACATGGAGTCTGTCAGAGCATCCAGCAGAACTGGTTGGAGAACAGCGAGGAGCTTACAGAAGACCTGAAGGCATCACCGCTGTCTCTCACAGCTTTTGTCAACCCCCCCTGCCAACTCCTCCTGCCTGTGCCCACAGCAAACACTGTGCCCCCATCCCCCACCAATCAGCACAACACAGGCTGTGACATCACAGTGCAGTCAAATTTCCTGTGATCCAATCCATGCTGCCGAGCCTTACTGAGACTGGGGGTTCAAGAAAGACAGACACCAAGAAAGAAAGAGAGAGCTAGAATCTAATAAGGCCAGAGAAAGTTGAGCAAAGGGAGAGGAAATGAGAAAGATACGAGATAAGCGAGCCAAACAAGAGTCTCTGAGAAGCTGCCATTTTAGTGAAGTAAAATGATTCACAAAAAATGCAGAAAAAAATTAGAGAAAAGATCGCAGGCATTCTGCACACACACAACCAGGCAGAACTTCTATAAGTATAGCTGCCTATGTGCTCCATTCAGAACAAGAGGTCTCCGTGACCCAGCCAGCACAGGTCCACAGAGTGCAGCCAGGCCATTCAATCCCTGTCTTAGGACAACCAGACCAGGACCCATGAGACATCTGTTACTATGGCAATACTTGTTAATTCAAGCTTATGTGCGAAAAACATGCTCAGAGCATTAGTGTTGCTCTTAAGTTATATAGTCACTGTCTGCCTCTGCCTCAGATTCTATTTATACAGTGACCTGTATGTCTGTAAACTTTATCCTGACCTTTAACTAGTAGACTATGGAATGTGTAGATTTTGGAATAAGAACAATAAGCCTGAGGTCATTAAGACCAAAATACCCAAAAAATAGAAACAAGGCACGTGTACATTCAGCTACATACGCAAGAATCCTCCCACTTTCCTAATAAACTTCAGTTTCAAAATGAAATGAAAGTGAAAACACTTCGTAACGCTATTCACAGTTAAAGTCAGAGTCAATTATGATATTCAAATACAAAAATTCAGGCTGAGCTTTTAGTATGTATGCAGGATTTAACTTCTCTTAATTGAATCATGAACAGTGGGTTTCTTTACCAGAATGGATCTACGCTGAAGGAGAACTCCCCCTCTTCAAACACTCACTTTTAAGGAGGTTTCTTGACCGTTGTAAAGTGTAAAAGTCAAGTTTATCCTCAAGAGCATCTTATCATCATTATCACCATAATGGTTAAACATGACGCCTCAATGCTTCTTCATCAAATCTATTGTTACTTTACTATAATGTTAACTGACAATAAAAAACTTACTGCATTAACTACTTTAATACGAATATTGAAGTATTACATTAACAATGCATAAAAGCTGTTTGGCTATTATCATTAACATTAACGAATAGCCAGTGACAGATGAAAAATGATTATAGGTTTCATCACTATTTTTTTTTAATTACATGTTGTGTACAATATGACTAGAAATGTGTATATTTGTATGTGTATTGAATAAGTTCCAATTAATGGATCGAGTTTTGGACCAATGAGCGTTCACTGTAGGAGGAGCAGCCCAATGTAATGTGATGTGACAAAAACCTATTTCTGTTGTATAGCAAACCAATAAAATTAAGTGTCACATGACATGTCTGGTTGAGACAGAAAGTTCGAAGTACATGGAAGTGATCGATTTGGACAGTGTAAGACCACTGAGGAAAATAGTCAAAGAAGACAATAAGCAATTAATGTAAACTGTGGAATTAGTTTCCAGTTAACAAAGCAACCACCTGCAGGCGTTTTTAGTAGTTACGGACCAAGGGTCAAATCAATTTAAGAAAAAATAAAGTTTAAACACTTCACCTTTTAAAAAAAGCTTGTAGTAAAGTAAAGTAATACCAGAAACTAGTTAGTAAATCCTTGGGGCTTTTTCTCAGAAACAACACTATTCCATCTCATTAAAAACTCTCTGCCAGCAGAGGAACTATTGAATAAATGATAATGTTGCTGTTTTAACTGTCAATCATACAACTGCGCTAGCTAGATAACTGCTCCTGGGAGGAGCTTCAGGACTCGACAAGGGGCAGAACAGCATGGACTGATGCTTTAGTTGGCAACTGACAGATTACAGTTCATGCAACCCATCATTACCTGTATTTAAACCTTATGAAAGTACAAATCTCACAGCTGACTGCTTTTCATAATCTGGAATACATAATGACTGGACCCAGGTGAACTCTATGGACTATTTTCTACTCAATTCAATAAGAACAATGTTAAAGAAACGTCTGCAATGGGGACCAGAGAACAGAATGCTTTGCCTAAAATCTAAATTCCACCTGCTTCATGCATCTGCTCATACCTTAAAGTATGACCAGGTAACTCATGGAACAGACATACATTAAAGATGCTGTAGATCTTCTCATAGGCTCACGTTTCCCATCTACAGCTACATACTCAATCATGGCCCATCATTAACATGGTTTTGACGTCACCAATCCTAATATGATTCAGCCTATTCCCATCATTTCTGTGGCTGATTATGGTGGTCTGTTTTAATTTTTTTCCCTCTGATTTTCTTGGCACATTTCTTCCATGCTGGAGTCTGGGAGAAGAACAGAGCCAGAGAAAAGCCGTTAGCTCAATGAGAGAGAATTCAGGACGACTACCTTCTCCATCAAGTGTGAGGGAGGACAAAGAGGTAGTGAACGCAAAGGCAGGCTTTGTTTCTTACTCACTGGGCATTGTTTTAACCAGTATGCCACCACATCCAAATGTAATGCCGCTAAAATCCACTAAATGACTTGATCAGGGCTGAGTTTCCCAAAAGCATTGTGAGCTTAAGTTGATTGTAGAGACCACTGGTGCCAACTGGTGCTACAATACACTTAGGCTTACGATGCTTTTGAGAAATGCAGCCCTCGACTGGAATGGAGCTATCGGGAGATTTCGGATTGGATTGCTTTGTAAAAGCAAAGGGATCTGGGCTGCTTTAACTGGATAACTAGATTCAAATGATAGTTTTGCTGCATACCTAAATTACAAACTCATATCAGCGATGCGCTTTTAGAAGGGTTGCGCTAAGTGTTGGGTGCACAGCAGAGGTCTGAACAATGAGGTGTAAAATTGTGCAAAACTGGCTTTGTTCCAATCTGAGGTAGCTCAATGCGCTTCTTTTTGGTCCATACTAGACCAATGGGAGAATAGGAGAAATATACAAAAACGAGGGAGAGTGCAGTAACTGTCGATACGTATCAGGTGATGCAGTAGCCAGAGGTATGGAGGCCCACTGAGATTCTCTGCTGGACGAAGAGCCCGGGGCCATTTTCAGCCTCAGCAGCAGAGATGTTGCAAACATTGGGAGGAGCGTGTAACAGAGTAACAGATATTTACGCAATACTCTTGAAGTCCTGACTAAATGCATTCATGAAGCTGTGATGCGTCTCTGTACAGTATATCCACAGAGAACAGTGCTATGTAAAGAATGGAATGCATTCTAACTAGGCAGCGTACGCTTTATGCTGCATACTATTTTTTTATAAATACTATAGACTATAGTATAATACAACTGTCACATTATTACACATATGTACCATTTAGTAACATCCAGCTGTCATCCGGGAAATCAAATACTTATAAACCAATTTGTGAGTAAAAAAAAAAAGAATAATACAGAAAAAGATGTTAAAAACTGCGGTAGATATTATATTCAGCTCATTTATCATGCTTGAAGATAGACAGTCAAGCCAAGCGCACTAAAGCACTAAATCCCACACAACATGTTTTTGGCACAAATGTAGTATGACCACCAGGGAATTCTATGCATATAGAAAATTAGCATATGACACACTACAGAAATACTATGGAATAGTATGCTACTTTATACATATACTACAACCGTCTAGGTGCAGAGAACGAAAACATCACAAGGCTGAATTTCCACGATAGAATACATATGCATTCGATTGGAACATGGGATACACTCGTAAAACACTGACATGAGATCAGATTGTCTAGGGCAGAACATCTCCTACAGCCCCTCTGCCTCAAGACTACACTTCTTCATCCAAATACACTCATTATGTCAACAATTACACACTGGCCACTGTAAGCACAATTTTCTGGACCTAGCCCAGCATATCCAGCAGCCTAAAGGATAATTGATACCATCATGGGACCAGTTCGTTTTGACTTTTGAACACAGCCCAGGTGCGATCACTTAAATAGGTACCTGAGCTTCAGCCATAATGGATAATTAATGTAATTAGACGTAATTGTGGACACCTTTTAAATGTGACCCACATTTAGTCAAACTGCATTGCATTATTGCCATCCACCCGCCTTTATGATCACAGACCCACAGTGCATCAGTGTAGCCTGCATCTCAATTAAGCTCAACCTCTGACACCACATTATCTGTTCTGTTCTCAATACATATTTTTACAGCAGTACAACTGCTCCATGAGCACAGAATCAAACTGAAGTACATCTATTGACTTTAGTTCTATGTTCCCAAACTTTCTCACTTTATCTATTATACGCATATATCTATTACAAGTCAAACACAATTAAAAGATTAGAGGCTGCACCCGCGTTTCAGACCTCAAAGAGTCTCAAAGTGAAAGCACGCAGCTCAAACTTAACTTTAAAAGCTGAAATGCGTCCCGTCTTTCTAGACGTAAGAGTTACCCGATTGTTACAACGACACTCACACGTTACATCATGCTAACAACAATAAATGTTTAGCCAGTTACTATTAAACCACTCTCGGTGTCCGGAAACGAGAGTGATCCTCTTCGTCACCATCATCTTCCTCATCCTCTCACTGTAGTCCTACGGTACTTTAAAAAATAAAAGAGGAAGGACAAACCTAAAACTGCTAAGCTCTGCTGCAAAACAACATGTTCGGGGGTGACACGCAAAAAAACACGATGTTTTTTTTTTACAAAGCTTGTTTTCTTACCTCCGACCCGGTACATGTTGGCTGCCATGACTGCCCCCGGTCCTGCCTGGCGTCTCCAGGTAGGGCTTTCTCTCTCTGCCGCCGCCGCCGATGTGAGCTGTGCGCTGGAAAATGGTGGATTGATCAATACGAAGCGGACCAGCGACGGGATCTTAAAGAGACAGTGCACATATTTTTGACGCCGCGGCGTGGGAGATAGAGCTCGGATTTACCCCCGGGTTCGTAGACACCTTCGCAACAAAGCGGGTTGCTTGGTAAGGAGGAGAGACTCCGGCCACGGGGTGAGAGGGAGGGAAGAAGGTCTGTGTGGACAAGCATCACTCTCTTTTTTGCTTTTCCCCGCCTCCTTTAAATGACCAGACTATAGCTGTACTACTTTGGACCTATTAAAGGGGAAATGAAACAAACAACTGTTGCTTTTAAAGAGTTAAAACACTCATGAACAGGTTTGATAAAGCTTTTTAAATAGTGAAAAATGAAGGGCAATGTGATGTATTTGGTTATCCTCCTTGTATTTTGGATGCTGATGTGTTGGTCTCCCCGAGGTTTCTTAACTAGCCTAGCCAGCAAGACCTCACTAGTCATTCAGATTGACCAGTTATACTCATGAACAATAGAACTATGCTGGTCGACCAGCAAAGGCATTATGTGTGAATTACCATTACTTTACAAAGACAAAGTATGAGCAGTGTAAAACATGATAGTGTGGGTTTTATATAAGCCCACACCAAAGATAAGCAAGTAGAGAAAATGTACATTTATCAGTTTCACAGGTTATTAAAGCAAGCTTGGAAACATATTTAGTGGCAACCCAAGGAAGTGGCTTAAAATGTCTTACAAAATGAAATGTGGTAGTTTGTAACACTGTAAGTTGACAGAGAATGTAGTCTAAACAGTTTTGCTTTTGCCGATTTTTGTAAACTAAAATCATTATTTATTTGTTCAATATCCTTGGAATAAGCAAGTTCCAAAAGTGAGTTTATAACTACACTTTCCATTTGTGCACAACTAAGATTTAGCCCCTTCTAAGTTTGGTTTTAGGGAAATGTGAAACACTGCTTTACAGTAAGGCATTGTGGGTGGTACGTTCCAACATTTTCATGCATATAATGAATCAACATGTGAAAAACATCAGCAAAGACTCACAGGAAACCCTTCGCCATCTACTTCTATGGGACCGCTGTGGCAGGATCAGAAAAGGTTCTTGGTAAAGAGAGTGGTATGACACACATTGTAATTAGGCCATGAACTACACACTAGAAAAAACATGAGGTTTTATAAACTTTTGATTGCGTTCCTTTCTGTCTATAATGATCATTTTGTAAAAAAGTATTACAATATTTTCAATTGATTCTAAAAATAAATTGGACAACATCTGATATCTTGGGCAACATCAACATTGATTTTTGAAATAACACGCATTGGTGAAACACTTGTAGGGAGGGGGTGCACTCATATTGGCAATAAAATTAAGTTGTGTCATCATTACACGCTCGTGTTGTTTAAAATCTGTATGACTTTCTTGTATGGAAGACAAGAGACAAAATTTTGAAGGATGTTAGCGCATTTGTTGTGCACATGCAATGAACTAGAGTGGAGAATGAGGCTGTCAGTCACTGAGAAAGAAAGTCATATAGATTTGGAACAACATTTTGGGGTGAACTTTTCCTTTAACGTCTGATGCATCAGTGATTACATCATTAATCACTCTTTTGCTCTTTGTTGAATGATATCCTGTCAACATTTTGGATCAGATGTCAAAACATACTCTGTTAAAAGAATATAAACCACAACTGTTTAGATAACAGATCCGTATATGGATGTGAAATACAAAAACATGCTGACGGTAATGCTTCAGTTAGCAAAATGTGATCAAAAAGTCTCTGTCTCTATTCAGACAAAGCTTTTGGGAAGATGGGTATTCTGTGAGGGCTGGTCTGGGTGAGGATTGGTAAGGTACCTAGTGTTTGGTGGTTGTTGTTTGTGAAGGCAGAGTGGAATGCTGTGGTGAGCAGCTGATTTACACCATATGAAAACCTTACAAACTGAGCTCTGCCTCGAGCTTAATCTGCAATCACATGATTGGCTCCAGCCAATGGCAGGCTTTGACTTACCGTCTGTGGAGACTCACAACAAAGCCAAGTCCTACTGCTGGTGTGTGTCGGTGTGCCTCTACATGTTTATTCATAAATACGTGTGTGTTTCGAGTGTGTTTTTGCCACTGTCAAATCACAAAGTCTGGCTGTAATTCAAGCTTCAGTCGCTTATATGAATATACCAAGTAATCATGAAGGAGGTTGCATTGTTAATTTTGCTGCAGTCTATCTATACTCAGAACTAGATATAGCCCACTAAACCCTCTAACTATCAGCAGTAGGCTTCACAATTTATTAGTCAGTGTCTCGATCCTCCTCATGCTCGCTAGCTGCTCTAGGCAGCACCCCAGCTGGCCTTATCCCAGGGCCCCTGCACTAGCACAGCAGGCAACCGCTAGAGAAACAGGAAGAAATCAATTAAGGCGTGTGGCCTGATCAAGTTCTGTTTTCCTTGTGCTTTTTTTATTACAGGCTCTAATTACAGTCAAACACTGTCCACAAATAACTGTTTCAGGCAACTTGATACTAAAGTACATTGATACTTTATTATTTTTATCATGCACCGATTTCTATCTAAAGTGCAGGTAAGTGCTGAACCCTGAAATAGCAAATTTACATTAAATTAACATCAAAACAGACAAACACTTATGCAGATGAAAGCAATAAGATCGTCACATCTGATCGTCTTCAGAGTCACACAGCACATTAAACAGTAAATGACACGTGAGATGACTGTCTCACCCCTATCATTGTCTTTTTGTCTCCAAGCCAAAATAGAACTGATGTTATTCACTACAATCAGTTTGTAGATTGTTTGTTGCTGCCTATCAAATCTGCTCGCAGTTACAAATTTTGAACTTAATTTTAGTCTTTCATCCAAAATAAAAAATCTATTGCATTAGGCCACAGTAAAATTAACTATGCAGCCACCATTAATTTCATGTGCACTGAAAGATTTTGAACTGGCTTACAAAATGACTAAATATATTCAATACAGAATGAAAAACTTCACAGAGAAAGCTGTTATTAAAGATCTAGTCTTCATTGACTATACAGAGATGCTAACATAAATTAAACTGTGCTCACATCTGGAATTAAACTAAAAAAAACATTAGCTTCACCATACACGTGACATTCTGTATTTCACCAGATGGCAAAAAAAAATTATTCATCTATAGAAGTCTGCATTTAGATTTTTTGTACCATGGTCCCCTTGTCATGTCATAAACCAGGCATGCAACCATCATAGACATTGAGGGGAACCCAGGCCCCCGGTACCTAGATTAGTGGTCAACCAATATATATTTTTGAATTTATTCTTATAATATTACAGTTGGTTCCACCCCCACCACCACCCTCTTGATTATATGGTTACATTCCTGTCTTACTGGTCTTTTCTGAACTGCTGAAGTGTGACTTTTTCATTAAGTTGCAGGTTTTGCTGGTCATCATAAGAGGGCGCTAATACACCATCTTTAATCGCATGTCTTTGTCCTCACGTGCTCTGTAAACGGAACAATGTGTACAATGAGAGCAATCAGAACACAGCAGCACTAACACTGAAGGAGGAAAGGGCACTCTGCTGTTTCACAACACATAAGGGGATTAGATTCAAAACTGATGACACATATTTTGTCACTGCAACCCCAACTCTGACCCAGCTCATCTCAAGTATTGTCTGATAAAAAGCTTTTCTTTCCGGAACTACGAGTTTCCTCTTTCCCTTCCCTGTCTTGTGGTATATTAGATTAGGAAATAAACTTTTTTTTGTGGCACATGTGTGAGAATTTTTGTATGTGAATTTTTATGGTGGAAGCACAACCAAGTTAACAATTTTAATTTGTAAGAATGTTTCTGTAACATTTCCTAAAACATTAAAAATGTTATTTTAAGTTTTATGATTGTTTAAAACATCCAGTTTTAGACATTGCATTAACGTTATTGCTTGGTTAGAAGAACAATTTTTCAAACTTTTTTATGTACTTAAGAATAACTTTTTGTTATTTATGATATAACATAAAAAATTCTACTAAGGTTCTACTAAATGTTCGCAAACGCAAACGTCTTTTGTCATGTATTTATTGTGATATGTTTATGGGCTTGTTGTGAATATTTCAACAGTACTCAATATTCAACAGAATATTTCAAGCACATTATTACAAAGAAAAAGTGTTGATCAAGGTGCAATCTTGTGATCAAAATATAACTTAAAAACTTTTTTTAGCTGATGTCACAAAGACCTTTTGTCAGTTCCCATCATATGGGACCACCTTTCACATTCCAATCAATTCCCAACAGACAAAATTAAGTCCCACATTTTTTCCTTGAATATTCAATTTTGCTTGTAAATCTAACTGCCACGCCACATCAGACTACCCAAAGGCTACAACCAAACTCACATTGGAGAAAAAGAAATACAGACAATAAGAGTTTCGGTTTACAGTAAGTGGGCTTCAATACTAGAGAATAAATACTTTAAAATAAAGTGTGTATTTTCCAGGTTTCCCGAAACCTACCTGCCCCAAACTCAAGCCATTGTTAACTTGCTAATGTTAACATGTCCGGCTAGTTAGAATACTTAAATAGCGCTTTCAAAGCACCACTTCAGAGCATTAGTGTTTACACTTTCAGGGAACACAACCTAATGGCCTACTTATAAAATTATGTTAATATATATAAAAAAGCAATAAAATTACACACATAACCTTTAATATAACAAGAAAGGCCAAAGCCCTTCTGAGGCAATATTACAAATCATAATATTACAATGGCAGTGGCATCAGTAAGAGGTAAACTTGGCTCTGGCATGAAGCAACAGGATTTTCCAACTCTCAGCTGCTCTGGATTGGCATAAACACTGTCTCCATCTGCCCTGCCCTTCTGGAGAATTACACCAGCCTCTTTCAGCAAAACCACGGAGAGCCAGGCATCAAAAGTGCAAGGCTCTACAAGAGGCCAGCTGTCCTTGTTTTAGTGTGCTATCTGAACACCATGGACAGTTGGCAGGGGAACAGTGGAGTCATCCATATGCCAAAAATCTGCAGAATAAAAGAAACAGCTGACCCCAGAGACTACAGGGCTGGGCTTCTGGCTCCAACCTTTGCATCCCACACACACAAGTGCAATATGTATATCGATAGATTTCAATTTTAATAACTGTTCATGTGCTGGTTTCCGTGCTGTGTGTAATACAAAGCAATTTCAAAATAAAAGTGGGGCAGTGCAATGATATGGAGCAAAGGTTTGCCCCAGGCAGGCATTTTCAATCTAACACGATTAGACAGCTTTACACATGCATGAACTCACATGTATGTAGAAAAATGTCATTTATAAACATTGTAATCATGGTCCGTTATATAATGATATAAATGTTGTGCTTTTACGAGAGTTACTTGTTTGGACGCCCCTAAACTAAACCACGGCTTCTTTCCTCAAAACTAAATTAGGATTTTAATGCTGTAAACGCCTTCATTTTATGCCTAGTGAACATTTTAAGTGTGCTGGCACTGCCAGCATCCTAGATTGCATCCTAGAAGAAAATTACTACCTTTATTTACTTTCCAAAAAACTTCCAAAAGATTTTTCAATATCCCCAAGAGCATTACATAGAGTGATGCGGTTTTAGCTTTGGATTTTTTTTACTATTGAAAATAGAAAGTATTTGGGACCTTCTGTTTTTCTTTATACTGTATTGGCATGTTTATACAAGAAGGTTTTTTGGAGCTCTGTACTGGTTTATGTGCCTCTTCAAAAGCCAAAATCATAGATGTGACCTGTGATGTCTTCACCCAAACCCACATTCTGCGTACTTGTTGTTTGTCCTGTGTCAAACAGACAAATGCCTCTAGTAGGTGAGAGAAATGGCTCTGTTATTTATCTTTATGGCTTACATGTCTAGATTTGGGGTTCTTGTGTGGGCGATCACATGCTGTTTTTTGTACAAGTACATATGGACATGTTCAATTTAAAACATTTTGGAAGTGATCTCATATCCCATCTGAGATAGAAGCAAAAATAAGTAAGTTACATCATTTTAGAAGCAATATCTTAAGATATCTTTGCATTTAGCTTAAAGCCAAAGTATGATTTACACAATGAAAAACTTGTTTAAAAAAAGTTTTAAAAACTTGAAAAAAAAATGAAAAGGTTTCTACCCAGCTAACAATTTTGTTTTAGGAATGTTTCACTAACGTTTCCTTTAGGTAACAAATATGTTAAAAATGTTTTGAAAGTTCTAGAAACCTTCAAAACATTCAGCTTTTTAGATGTCGTATTAACATTATTGCTTGATCTTAGGAATGTTATTCAAACTTTTAAATTTACAAATGCTTTTAAAATAAAAAAAGATTTTAAAATAAGTTGTTCCACAAACAACTTAAGAGTAACATTTTTTGTAATATAATATAAATATGATATATTTGTATATGATATAAAAATCGTTAAAAAATCATTTTCCTGTCCTATTGCAAAAACTGTTTGATAACTTTTGATAGAACTTTTATGAGAATTTTGAGAATGTTCCCTGTTAACTGGGTAGAATGTTTTATGCTGAGAACCAAAGCTTGTGATTTCATAGGGGATTGTATACCAACCCCTATAAAGCTTTAGAACAGCAGTTTCATGGTGTAAGATCAATAGCAAAATCTGTACTTATACCAGGATAAAATGTTACCCTAAATTAACTTCACAATTTCAGTGTTCTTCTGCTGGTTCCACCACTTAATAGACACAACTTCAAAAGTGTGTTTTGTTTAAATTCACATGGGAATAGATAAAAATAACTGTAGTTAATAGCCAGAAAAGATTTAGATATACTGCTTACCAGCAGCTAAATTGCCATTTAAAGATTGGATCAGTAATCAAGGAGGCATCGAAACCATCGCTAAACTAGGTCTTTAAATTTACGGACACACTGATATATGGTTAATAATGTGTTCTGGTTGGTATCTTAGTTGACAGAATATTTGATAGTCATGTACCTTGATATTCTTCATAAATGTAAGTCATTGAAAAGAACACTTCTCAATAAGTCACACAATTTAAGGTGTCATTTATATCAGTAGCACAAGTGGTACAGGACAAGTTACATGCAGTTTAATATTTTGGTTATGAATTTGTTGAAATATCAATATTAATGTTTGCCCTATAGCAACTTCCCATTGTAAGTAATGATGTCATTAATATCCATCTCACACACACATACAAACCAGCTGCTGTGACCAAAACAGTCAACATCCTCTGGAAATTCCCTCATTACATAATCAACAGATCAGTGGCTTGTGTTTTCCTTTCAGGTGCTAGACAGTATGTTTAACCATCACAATAAGATGGATTCAAATCTCTCTTTTTTCCTCATTCTCCTCCTAAGTGGCAACCAGGCCCATTCAATTGACCGTTAGAAATGCATTAATTTTTCCACTTGTGCTTAGACAAACATTGATTGGAGAAAGACATAAATAATGTGTAAGCAAATGTTCTAAATATACTTGCTCTGATTAGAATAAACAGAGATACTCCAGAGGAAACTCCTAAAAGAGGACCGCTGGGAAATGTGCTGCTGAGTACAGCTCTGTGGCAGATCTTACCATCGAACAGAGCTACGATCTCAGAGCGTGTGGTGAGAACGCTGGATCGGATCAACATGATGTTATCTTAGGCCAAGAGTTGAGCCAAATACCAAGGGATGACTTTGACATTCCTAGGCATCCATTAGTTCCATTTGGAGTATGACAAGGAGTACCATTTGTATAACCGTCCTGTTAAGGAGTTTCTCACAAGCTCTGCAAGACCTCCGTTGCTGAACTGTGACTGTCTGATAGTAGAGTTTGGTTGAGTTGCTTAGGGACTGGAGGGAGATAATGTGAAGTCTGTGTTTCCTCTGCCTTATCGGTCTCCACAAACACCTGCTACTATTTTCCCAGACTGCGTTTTTTAACTGTAGACACTTTTGGAAGGCCAGATATAGAACTATTGCTCCATTAGTCATGTGCAGTTAATAATATTCATAACTTTTTAAATGCAACAATAAGCGGACAGGTTCGTTTCAGAAGCTACTTTGGGATCCACACTGACATTTGCTTTACAATTTTATGCTAAAATAACAACATGACCAATTACCCTTGACTAGTCAACACTTGACTAAATTGCTAATGCAACTTTGGGAGTGAGTTTAATCTCTGCAGCTTTGAATATCATATTTAATTTAATTATTCCTAAAGGACAAACAATATATATCTTACTTAAGAGCACAAATTAACCACCACACCTACACAATGCTTTAAAAACCCACTGCTATTTTCTTCAGAAAACAAACTGTATACATTAAGTATGCAGTTGTTCCCACGTGAGTCATAATACAGCATGTGTGTGATGAACTGAACTGGGTTTGGGTGTGTTTTATGGGTGGTGCTGCTCTTTGGGTGGAATTTGCACTGAGGTTATCACACTTGCTTTTGAGGTGACATGTGGTTCTGAATCTGTCCCACTGGGAGTGGGCGCAAATGAAAGAAGCTATTTATGGAAGGCGTTTAGACACCTGTTCTCCACTTGACCCGCTGGATTAGTGTGAACTTGAGGTGAAAAGATTTTAAATAAAAAACAACAAACTAGACATCATCACAACATTAAAGATTTGATGTGAGGTAAAACAGGGTTTACACCAGCCAACAAATGCAGGTAAAAATAACTCTGGCAGATAATCCTGTCAACTCATTAGCTAATTTGATAAATTAATCATATATTGTTCTATCACCATGCAGGCCATGAATCCTGTCACACACTTAACACAATTTAACCAGTGAAAAGTATTATGTTGTAACATGCATTAGTTTTCTCTTACAGAGCCTATACGGCAACCCCCTGCAATGCACAAGCTGTACGAACTTGCTAAAACAGCAAAACTACTGCTGCTGTAACACTGACACACAAATGAACATGAGGTAAATTGACTCCACAACAGTTACAGTTTTTGTAACAGTTTACACAAGTTACAAGTCACTTGTGCTTTCTTTACCAGACAGGAAGCTGTTTAACCAATTGACTAAGCAATTTAGAAATTTGTGAAAGACAACAGGACTTGGTTGTGTGTATCTGTGAACAGGCGAACGTCAACAGTCTGTAAAGACACATTTTCCCTATTGACTAAATCCCAGCATGGCTGAGGCAACAGCATGTAAGAACTGGCAAAGGGTTTGGAGTATAAAAAGACATGGTGACAATTTTCGGGTGTGTGGAAAAGTGATGTAAGGGACAAATTTGTCAAAAACGTAATACTGTCATAATGACCTCAACCCCAAACAAAAAGACAAGTGTTTAAGTATGACTGCAACTTGCCAATATCTTTCTCCCTCTTATTTCCACTAGTAACGGTCTGGCTTGTGCTGAAGAATCCCTATTCATGAGAAGTGAAAGGAACTATTGTTGGACGATTTTCACATTCCCGTTGAAGGATGTTGAAAGGAAGAGCCAGTGGCAGTAGACAGAAGCTGCCGCCAGCAGCGGTGAACCACACGGCTCCGCCTATTTGGTGACTGACTAGTAGCTTGACCAATAAAAGTAGCCGACAAAGGAAGCGCTCGAACCTAAATCTGCGAGAGGGGCGGAACTATGCAAATACAAAGCGGTGCTTTGACTGGGATGCTCTTCGCTTTCTCAGCTATTGGTCAGCTTGCGCGCGTGGAAGGGAAACCTGCTACTGACAGAGAGAATCCAGTTTGAAATTAGCTTGTGATAGTGTGAATTTACTTTCACTGTTAAACAAAGACGATGGCTTCAAAGTGCCCTAAATGCGAAAAGACTGTGTATTTTGGTAAGTGTGTTTTATTTTCTCCGTTATATTTCTCTAATTAAAACACCCACGCTGTTTTATCAAGAAAAAACAATGGTTTGTTTGCACTGTTGTTGATAAAACAGATTTAAGAAGTCAATAACAGCCGAAGCCAGATTTACGATAGATCGTAAAATCATTTGTGCTTACATAAATTGTGTAATGCAATTACACTTTTGCGTCAACAGAAATCCGGTATATTTTCAACATATTTTAA
This sequence comes from Botia almorhae, assembly GCA_036877575.1. Taxonomy (NCBI): domain Eukaryota; kingdom Metazoa; phylum Chordata; class Actinopteri; order Cypriniformes; family Botiidae; genus Botia; species Botia almorhae. The sequence goes on along the minus strand of JAZGTJ010000402.1, from coordinate 98,286 downwards.
TATTTTAGCTATTTCAAAACCCAAAAACTTTGTACATATGTAAACATAGAAAAGTTAATAGGAATTTTTAAATGTCATCTTAATGCTTAAACAATGCTGTGTAGTGTGTAGGAAATTTTATTGCCCTCTTCTGTACAATAATAATACACTGTTGTGTTTACATACTGTCTGTAGATATGGTTCTCTGCTGTGTATGTTTCTCACAGTAAATCATAGACTCTTCTTTTTATTTATATACATTTTCTGCTCAGCATTGACCCCTGCTCAATATATATCATTCAATTATCATACGCTTGAATAGCCTTTCTACCACTTGACCTTATCTTCCCCACTCTCATATTTATAAGCTTATTCATCTGTGCATCAGTGCCTGTGTGGCAAACACTAAAATTATTATTTAGCTCTTATTTATGTTGTATTAATCTGTGTGTCAACTGAAAGCAGTCACACACTAACACAGAAACACTAAAGCTGTCTGGAGGTTTTAAATCAATGGTATGAGTGAGGTGGTGTTATATAAAAGCAAATGCAGGTATTTGTATGGTTGTGCATTAGTGGGTTGTAGGAGCATCTCTTTTTTTCAGTGGTTCTCAACTGGTTTTGCTTCAGGACCCAGATTGTTTAGTGAACATTAGGAGACCCAGACCCAGAAGAGTACCAAAAATGCTTCTCCGACAAAAGTAAACAAATATGTTCTTAATTCAAACAACAATATAACCAACAATATAAAAAATGGTGTGTCATAATATGAAATTGAAAATTGACCCTTTTGATTTTTATAGGTTTTCAAGGTATCATAGCATGTGCAGCCAATATATAATTGGCTAAAACAAAGAGGGTGTGTCATGCAACCTGTTCATGTTGGCATCTTCCTAAATTTGGCTAGCTACTACCAAGGGACCTAAATTTGTGCCAAAATGCTGTAGAGTTTGATTAGATGCTCAACCTTTAACGTTAAGTAAGAACCAAAGATATGGGAGGCGTTTTATCATGCCCTCAAGTTGATAAGCCATTTCATCTAGCTATCCTAAGTATGCACCAATTACATGGCTAGTAATTTCAGTTAGGCATTTTGCTATCAGCATTTAGCATTGTTTTTTACCTCAGATACCTAATCAGAACAGACCAGTGTGCACCACTGTCTTGTATAACTGGGGTAAAGAAATGGTAAAGAGAAAGATTAGGATAATGTTTAAAATATGACATAAGATGCTTGGATATTTACAAATAACACTTCTATAAGCATCAATGAGCTGAATTGGTAACGTCACAACAAATAAAGTGGTCCATGATGTCATAGTACTGAGGACTATATAAGATCTCACCTCAGACCTTTGTGTACGTCATAAGGGTCAGGAGGATGCTGGTGACTGTGCTTATATTAGGCTCAAGTTGAAGCCAAGACACATTCCATTCAGCTGTGGAGGAGCAGGGGTGCGGTTTGACTCCTCTTTTGGTCCTCGGCAAGGGCTGCCTCTGAATATGTAAATGTCACTAAGTGGAATGTTTGAAAGTGAGGGTGACTGCTCCATCCAAGCGCGTTGTCTAAACACATTAAATGAGTGGAAACTAGGACTGACGTTCATGTTTGACATTATGCCTATTGAATTTATGCATTAAACGATGGCTATATAATACAATAGATTAAATAAACAGTTTTGTTTGTGTTAAATGTTAATATTGAATGCTAAATATAAACTATATTACATTGAAACCAATATGACGTTAATATTACCAAATTCAGTTTTGGTTGCAAAGCCTGTGGCTCCAAATGGTTTTTCCAAAATGCGTTTGTGGGAGTGAGTGCGTGTGTTCCTGTAAATTCCTTTCTGACTGTATCCTGTTTCAGACTTAAGTGGTAAGCCACTGTATTGAGTGGAAAACTGAAAAACGTTCAGCCGCACCTTTTCTTCATTTATTGAACAGCTGTTAGCAGATGCTGCGAGTTTTCCTAACGTAAAAGCTTCAGCCACTTTTCACCAAAAATGATGCCGCTTGGAATCAGTAGTTTTACTTTTTCAGTTCAGATTGGAGAGAATTAAACAAACAGATTGTGAAGCAATACATGTACAATTAAAAACAAAGGCAGGATTGTAAGTAAACCCAGCAACAAAATTTGAAAGTGTATTTGAATGAAAAGACACCCTGCCTTAATAATGGTAAACAGCAGTCTTGCTGCTATCAAAGCTAAGTGACACAAGAATCTGTTGGCACAAGGATTCTGTTGCCTTGCCTTCTCTCCATCTTACCTTCTTCCTGTACCTTCAGGGCCTCAACTCATTCCTGAATAGAAATAAGAAATGCTTTCTTATGATGCCAGTCACATTGAAATCTGAGAGGGCATCTCCATCATGTTTTTCTTTGGTTTCAGCAATGCAGACAGTCCCTGTCCTCATGATTCTTTTCCTCTGATGTACTTAACACCAATATTTTTGTCTGTCTGTAGGTACTAGATACAGACAGTTACTCATACCACACGTGTTCTCAGCCTCAAAGTCATCTCTTTGTACTCTCCCTGTTTCCATCTTTATAAAATCCTGTGTTTTCTCTATGGCTACTTTACAAGCTGTTTAACTTTGCAGAGTGGGTTATATAATGCAACTTCTTGAGTTTTTGCATCCTGCTTTTAGGGGCATTGCATAATCTTGGGAGAAAGAATATGGGCTAGTTCTTTATTTCTGTCAGGATTCCTAGCATGCATAAACCTCCACCATAGTGACAAGATGGTTTTTGCCTAGACTAGTTTTAAAACTGACATTAATCTAATTAGATCTACAAAAGCCCTTTAAACATGTCTGATTTGTACATTTGCTCCACCTGGAGACACATAAATTTTTTTTAATTTACTTTTTTAAACAAAGTAATCCAGTTGTAGGTTGATTTTCCCAAAAACACTGGCTCTGTGGCGCCTTTAAAGCATTGCTTTCCTGTTTGTTTGAACATCCCACCCAGTGGGAATTATGGAAAATAAATAGCTTATATACATATATGTATATGCATATACATACATACCATGTATATATATATATATATATATATATAAAATACATAACCCTGCACTGATTAGTTATGTGCATGAGTGGAGTTTAGCTTTAGCTGTAGGAAAGCCGAGCGATGCATGAGGCAGCATTGATTTGTCCTGACAGCCGCAGGCACTGCAGTAGCACACATGCACATGCAGCTCTCATTCAGGCTACAGAACCGAAAATCCTGAGGTTGTTTAATTTGTAACAGGAGGAAACCATACTAGACTAAAGAGACAGACGACAAGCTTGCCAGCCTTGCATGAGCCGGGGAGAGCAGGGCCACATCTGTGGAGCAGGGCCCCACAACCACACCCATCCTGTACACACTACTGTAAAGAAGTTCACAGGCCAATGCAAATTGGAAATCCAAGCTTGCAATCTGACATCAATTTCAGACTTGTTTGGAGAAGAAACTGCCACACAAGAGATGGTTTTACGGGTGTGTTCTGGCAGAGCATGGTACTTGTTTGCCATCATGGAACAGAAGAGTCATTAACTGTGTTCTAGAACATGATTTGATTGCAGAGCATGTGTTCTATTTATAGTCTGAAAAAGCTGAGGATCATGGGAACTAACCACAGCAATTATTTTCCTGCTTTTTGGAGCCAGGAAGTGTACGTAATTTTGAGTACATTTGAGCTGCCTTTAACTCCTGTTTATCTCAATGTGTAAGCGTACATGTTTGGCTGTGGCCTGCGGGTCGAACTGTAATCAGTGACTCTAAGCAAAATGCCACGCTGGACCCAGATGGCCTGCATGTTGTTCCTGCAGTGCAAGAGGATACAGTTGGAGAGGGACAACTACAATACTAGTGCTTTGAACAGATGGGTCCTTTTTAGTAGTTGCCAAAGTGGAAACAAATCTGTCCTTGTCTTCAAATCGAATTCTAAGTGCACAGATATATAATGCATGAATATAATGCATCACATTTGAGTTTCATCTGTTCAGGATTTGCATGGTTGGCTGAAAACATAGTACAATTTAACTAATTGTAACAGCTAATTCTCACCCAGTAAAAATATGTTTGTTTAAGCTGACCTTAGTGTTGTAAAACAAGAAGGATTTGGGGTGTTGAAGGTGCATTCTGGTTGTGGAGCCTGTGGGGTGTTCAGCTGTGTAAATGTTGTTGAAGTCTAGTGCTGTTTATCTGTGATTACACATCTCAGACTTTGCTCTAGGCAGGGTCATTGAGTGAGAGACCCTCCTTTGTGTTTAGATCTCTTATGTACGACCAAACATTAGAGTTTCTCCGTTAGGGCTCTGATCATAGCCTAATTAAGAACCGCAATTAACTTACCAAAAAAAGAATTTCCCATTAGTAGCCTCCAGAAATAAAAATGGTCGTCATTTACTCAGCCTCATGTCTTTCCCATCCTTTATGATTAAGTATGATGTAGCTAAAGATACTAGTCGCTTTTACTAAACTTACTTTTCTCGAAGTGGACAGTGACCAGCAGCTTTCCAAAGTAAAGAAAAAGGCCATTAAAGCACAATAAAATGATTCCATGTGGCTTATGTACACTGTACTTTAAATCTTCTGAAGCCATATGATAGATTTGTGAATCTGAAGTCAGACATTAATTTAGGGTAATATTTGCCGAAATTCTTTGCTTCTGCCATAACTCATTTATACTTGAGCACATTCAAACATAGGGCATTATGATGATGAGGTCATGAGACGGGAAAGAACCAATGCTGTTTGCTATCATTGACATCACATTTGTCACAACTTGTCCTGTGCCACTAAGATGAATGGCAACCATTCTGCAGAGTTTAGCTGCAACCCAAACCAAACACACCTGAACCAGCTAATCAAGCTCTTCAAAATTACTTGAAAATCACAGGCAGGTGTGTTTAATTAGGGTTTCAGCTAAACTCAGTAGGACGGTTCTTTAGGATTAGGACTGGACTCCCCTGGGAATGATTACATGGAGATTGGTAGTAATGTGTCTTTCTTGTGGCTTGTTTCTTTTTGGCAGAGTAAGACTCCTTGAGAGCCTCCTCATTAGGGCACAGACATGAAACTTTGCTTATTAATTTTAAATCTAAAAAATGTAATTCAATTCATAATGTTGATTTCATGGCTCTTGTTTGGTAGAGAAAGTTGTTGGTCTTGAGTGAGCTTGGAAACAAGAGCTGACAACGCAAAACCATTGGTCCCCATCCAAGCCTGCATCTTCTGCTGAGATGGCACAAGCTCACTCATGTGAAGGTGTCGTTACTCTCACATCAGCGCGGTTTCATTTACCAGACCTTTACGGCTCAGATACAGCCCATTAAACAAACCTCCATGTTGCTCATGGATCAGTTGACTTCATGTTGAAAAGGGATGCAATTGTGGGTTAACCACAGGAAAACATACAGGTGAGATCTTATTGCTGATAGAGGATGTGACCTCAACCGGCAGGACCGTAGAGACATTTACCAGCAATAAAGCAGGAGACTAAAGAGATTACCTCTGCAGCTCAAAACAAAGAGCTAGGCTGATTATCTGCGATCAGGTGTACTTATGGCACCGTAACCTCTGTTTGAGCTCATTAGAGCCGAACAACATGAAGCGTCGCAACCTCGTGTATAATCTTACAAAATCATCTATTATGGTTCTCGATGCATCTATGCCTCTCATCTAAGGTAACATGACTCCCTAATGAAACCCTGAATAGTAGAACGTCTTTCTGTTGAATGACCCTTGTATGTCCTCAAGGACATACAATATCACAGTGCTGTGGGATACTTCTGTGGTGATTGTGTATTAGGGCCTAATACAATGCAGATTCTATTGGAACTCCAGTGTTTAGGTGTAGAAACCTAGCTTGAGATATTTGTCTATGGATATGGCTACAATTGACCAAGACACTTCTTTCATTTGATTGTAGTACAAGAATGTAGCTTTATTCACCTAGATGAGCAATTAGTGATTCCCTCCACCCATGCAACAGAACACCTACCCAACTACCTTACATGAAATTCTTTCTGTGACAACTATATCTACACTATATCTACACTCTACGGGAAACCTATTTCATACACACATCTATTGTGGCATATAGGGTTGGGAACTGAGAAATGATCCTTATTCTTACCTTGTATTAGCCTCCTTTCTGGAACCCTGAATTCCCATTTGTATTTATCAACTTCAAAACCCCTTATTGTAGGTGTTAGACTTTGGTGTATATTTCACCTCATACCATGTGTGATACAGACATCAATCATCCACCATCAAGCCCACTCAGAATGACAGCAATGACCAAGCAACCATCCATAATACTCTAGCATAACGTTGGTGAGTTCTACATTTTATTCAGACAACACTGAAACCATGTTATAACTTCTGTTAGAATTTTCTACATTAGTCTCAGAGATTATCTCAGCTTTTTAAAGATACATGCCTAAATGTGTCACCCCACACACTTTTCAGATTGTTCCTACAGCTTCGTGTGGGAGTTCACTGTCTGTCTCGAACACTTTTTTTTTTTTGCTCTACTACTATATGCATTTGTCTGTGTAACTTTTCTTTTCTGGGGGTGAAATCGAACTCTGTTGCCCAGGGCTAAACCTCCCATGGGATAAGAGGGGAGCAAGACGAGTAAAAACAATACTTCTCCAGACAGAAAAGCAAAGGAGGAGGGGGTAGCCGGAGGAAACCAATTGTTCACTCAAGCTAAATGTGCCCAGTTCTGATAAGAGAAGGTGTTTCCTCTAGAATGAGAGAGTCGTCTCAGCAGGGCTTGGTTATGCATTGTCTGGAGACTAGTATATATAATTGGAAAGAGTATTATTAGGTTTGTGGAAGTCTCCTAGGAAAATGGTACTATAGAAATGGTACAGGAGGGGAAATAAAGGAGTGGGTTCCTGAGGTCTCTGGGCTATGTTGGCTGTCGTCACTTCCCGGCAGTAATTAGCCCCCTGCCACTGGATGTCATTGTGTTGCACTTCAACACATCTCATTTATGGAAGGAACCACCATGACCTCTGACAATGAGACTGGTGTATTTTTTTAACCAATGTAAAATTATCTTGCATTATTTGTCAGAATGAAAATGCCCAGACCAACACACAAAATAAAGCTAGCTCTTTCTCTAATGGCTGTCAAAAGTATGCAAAGACACCATTAATAATGCTATGTTAAGACTAACCGTTGGCATTGGAACAGAAAGAGGTTCTTTGCTTTAACCCCCTGAGGAAATGCGCTGCATACTTTGCTTTTTCAGGGGCTTGGGTTTTCAGACAGGAAGTTTGATGTTATTCCGTGGCACAGTCATTACTAATCAGGAGCTGTAACAACCAAAATATAAGATAAAGGGAAAGTACAGCCAAGAAGCTGGCATCAAACAGCTTCTTTGCTAGATTTATATTGCCACAGTAAAATATATATTTCTTCCCACAGTTTCATCTTGAGAATAACAAATGCTGGGGTGTGTTTAGGGGCTGGTCAGCTGTCTGCACCAACAGACTGTTAATACAGTGTGACACACAACATGTTGTGCTCTATATGCTTTGTGAAAATGTAGTGCTGCATTACATTGCAAATTAAAGTTTTAATGTAAATGCATGCCACACCTATAAGATAATTCGCATAAATTACATGGGTCATACCATATCAGACAAACAAGTACTTTTATAGGAATCTTGTTAAAGGAATTTAAGAATCACTGTTATTTTAAACAATCACATCATTTTAAACAAACCCTTGACATTAAGTATTTCATTTTGGCATGTGCCTCATCTGCACTGTAAGGTCAGGAATGATGCTTTAAATAGTGTGGCTTGTTGGGAAGAGATATTTTTCACCAGACAGAAACAGGCAAACACAAATCCCATAGACTCGCATTGAATTGGGGAACCCAAGTTATAAATCTATTTATAAGATAGTCATAAAGTCTTAAAGATGGGCTCTTATTCAATTCAATTCCATTTTATTTATATAGTGCTTTTTCAAAAAAAATTTTTTTACAATGTTACTGTCTTCAAAGCAGCTTTACATAAAAAACAAAGAATAATAATAAAACACAGAACAAATGTCAGACATGTTAATGGTATTATTGCAAATAATATGTGTGGGATGTATAAGACTAATTAGATATACTAGGCCTATAGTATGTATACGAACAAAGAGCTGACTGAACCGATAAAGCCACAAAATTGTTGGGGATGGCATATAAGACAACATCTTATGGGACAGGTCTATAAGGGATTTGCAATAGTACCATGAATTACACAACATGCAAAACCAATCTTATGACTTATGCTAGTAAGAAACTGCACATGACAAACTAGCAGCCTCGCAATAAAAGCCAATTACAAAGTTTTGCACAGCCAAACCCCTTATACATTTTCTGTAGAAATTGTAAAGCACTAGCTCAAAATTGTTCATCTCTCTCCCTCTCTTTCTGTCTTTTTGCTCATCTCCCAGCTGAGAAAGTGACGTCACTGGGGAAGGATTGGCACAAGTTTTGTCTGAAGTGTGAGCGCTGCAGTAAGACCCTGACATCAGGCGGCCATGCTGAGGTGAGTGAATGAGAGCTACAGATGACACACACTAGCACGGGAAACTCAAACTCCCGACAGCTGAGTATTGACTTTATGACACTTAGCGTTTCAGGTCAGCAGTTCTATTTGAAGGGTCCAGCAGCAGGACTGAAGCACATGACACATGGCCGTGTGTGTGGGTCTTTTTTTGCACACTCAGTAGTGTAAATACAAATTGTACAAATAAAAAAAGACATGTTAAGGTTAAAGTCAAACGAAACAGTCTTAAAATCTTTGCCATAGTTTTCATACCTTTCCTACTCTGACAGCGCAGTGAAATGTCAATGATGCTTGTCTTTTGCTGAAAGCTTTGTATGTCCTGAGTCTCCTGTTTGCGTGACACTGCACTACATGGAATTCTGCGTGACCTTTACAACATAGTATTACATCACACTGTGATGACTGTGTCTAGATCAGCATGGCTGCAGAGGTGGAAAGAGGTGGTAAGGAAGAGGACAGTGATGTTTTAGAGCTAAAGGACTAATCGTCAACATCAACATAGGTTTAAGATTCCAACATGTTATCTTGATATTACAGGTTGACCGATATGATAACTAAAGTGGATAAAAAGGGGTGATTTATCTATTAAACCTAAACAGTGGCCAACCTGAAGATTCATGAAGTTTTTATCATTACGTTTAGGGGGTGAGAGAAGGAAACATCTAACTTTCTCTCGTTAATCTCTGTGTAAGCATATTAACATCTTTACCACTCACATCAGGTCAGGCTGCTATGGTGAGGTTCTGATTTACATTAAAACTTTAATGTAAATATTTAATTTATATTAGTGATTAGTGATATATTAGTTATATATGCCATGTGTAATATGCCATGTGTGCAATTTGTATGTGTGTGTGTATATATATATATAAAATTGTGAAGTATATATTTATAATAATTATTAATGATTCCTGTAATATTTATAATTATTATATTAATTGTTCCAATTTCTAATCGGTTTCATATATATAGCATATATGGACCTTGGGATATATATACATATATTACACTTGCGTATGGGGAAGTTTGCAAAGCTTGTTAAAGGATAACCTTCCTGGTTTGAAATATTATACAATTCTGTGAAAATATTAATAAAATTAAAGTTAAAAATAAGGTGATAAGAGATATTTTTCTACAAGATAATCATTCCCTATTGACTGTGAATCAAAGCAGTGTCAAACACTTTACCATGAGGCTTTTTCCATGCTGACCTCCAATATATTTTACTATTTACATAACACTTGCAGCTAATGACAGATGGCATTCCTGCCAGACAGCCTTGTGTTTGAGCATCTGATGATGATCCTTAAGTGTCCTTCATGTGTTCTGGCTGGGTAAGGGAGTAAAGGTTTAACAGGAACGGAGGATGTAAGGAGAGACAGGCAGGGGAAGGTTGGGATTTAGTTACCAGTATATGAGAGTTGAAGGTTCTGGGAAAAGTGTGGGCTGGGAGATCTTCTCCATAAGACCAATGAGAGTTGTAGAGGTGAATTGAAATGAGAGATGATTGTGGGTACGTGGGTAGTCTCAACCCCAATCATCACGCCCACAAACCTTTCATGTCTGATGCATATTGCACACAAGAAATGGCAGTAGTGTTCCCAAAACGGTAAGCTTTAATCGGATTAGCTAACTTTACACAATTTTAGAGAGTCAGGTGTACAGGTTTTATATGCTGTCTGGGAAACAAAGTGGTTTACAGAATTTGTTACAAAGAGACATTCAGCAGAAAAATTAATCAAGTGATTTGCCTTTTCATGACATTGAATCAATTAGAAGATATTAAAGGGTTTTGTTTGAGATACTTAGCTAACAAGATATTCTTCAGCACACCTGTAAACTCCTATTATATTCAACATTATACTGTATTTACCTGCTCCTATACATCACACAAAAAGTGAATTAAAGACTCATTTTCGTCCCATCAATGTGGGCGTTGTTTTGATAGAATATGCTGCAAAATGGACCAGACTTCATGCCAGTATAAAAGTCTGAGGGAGTTGGTAAAATGCTGTAATTCTGTGTGAACGATTACTTTAAGGTCCTAATTAAACTATTCCAGAACCCTCAGACCTCTGTAGTTAGCAAATTTAACAAGATTTTGTTTTTTACTTTTTTTAAATTGATCAAGTTTTCCAATCAGAGCCATGGGAATTATTGAAATGTGGAGCTCATTGCACATGTTTTCCCCTTGCATACCTCTCAACTGGCATGAGGCCACAGTTCTTAGCCTCTTCCGTTCATTTATCCTGCCCTGTGCAGCTGTAACGGTCACACAGCTGCCCTCAGACGGTTCCCATGGCAACCCTCTCCCGCCTTTGGCCCTGACCGAAGGGCTCTGGGAGGACCTACCATTGAAGCATGGTCTGTCTTTCATGTCCTATGTACAAACATAGACGTTCAAAGATGCACTGGTTTAATGTTTAATACATCAACAAAGACTGTGTCCTAGTAACTGCTGTGAGTGTTATCTGGCAAAGGAAGTTTACCAGATTGTGCTGAAGGATAACAGTCCAATCTGTGACATTTAGACTTAAGTAACTTAGGAAAAAAACACATTTCACTGTTGGATTCTTGATTGTGATTCTTAATTATTGAAGTCTATAAAGAGGACAATGTATTCTTGCTTTTAAATTATTGACCATGCCTTTTCTTCTGTTTCCCCACAGCATGATGGGAAACCATACTGCCACAAGCCATGCTATGCTGCCCTCTTTGGGCCAAAAGGTGAGGAAATAACGCATGCTAGTGTAGCTTATAGTGAAGTCGTATACAGTACCATAGTTATAGCAATATATAATAACCATAGGTTATTGCTATATAATAACTGACTTTCATTTCAGCTATGCAATATACACTTTAAACAGTTTAGTAAGCTAAAAAACAAACTTAAACGCGCCCTCTGCTGGGTATTTAAAACTGGGTTTCTAGAAAGCATTCTTATTTAATATCTAGGTGTGAACATCGGAGGTGCAGGCTCTTATGTGTACGAGGCTCCAGCTAACACTGTCCAACCTGTGTCCACTGTGGACTCGGCACCCAAACTTCAGGAGAAATGGGTCCCGGCACCGTCCAGGCCACCTTCTAAAGGTAAACAGAAAGCAGTTGCTACTTTAATCCCTGGGCAAGATGAATCCCTAATTCTGTAGAGAAATGAGTGATGTTGTCTGAGACCCTAAATCTTAATAGAATCTTAAAATCTTATATGCCTGACTACCCTTGGGGGTTTTACAATATTGGATTGCTTTGATTTTTTATTTGAAACTTGATGGATGTAAACCAAAATATATCACACACACACACACACACACACATATATAGGAAGTTTTTGAGGCTGCTCTCTATAGCTGGAGGAATCTATACACATCTATACACAGAATCTATACACACACACACACATATATATATATATATATATGTATCTATTATATATATATATATATGTGTGTGTGTGCGTGTGTGTGCATCGTTCAGTTAATATATAAAGTTTTGCTATTAAACATTGCAACTAAAGGGGACCTTAGGAATTTTTGTATGCATCTCATTTCAGCTGGAAGCATCACTACCTTCTCTGGAGAAGCCAATCTGTGTCCCAGATGCAACAAGAAGGTCTATTTCGGTATGCATTCCTATCTCTGATAATATCTCTGCCTGTAGACCTTAGTATATAATGGCAAAAAATGCACAACAGAAATGCAGAGTTTACAAAAAGACACTTGTCATTACTCATGGCAGCTGAGAAGGTGACATCACTGGGGAAGGACTGGCATCGGCCGTGCCTGCGCTGTGAGAGGTGCAAAAAGACTCTGGCAGCAGGCAGCCATGCAGAGGTGAGGGCAAATGAATGCTGCTTAAAGAAAGCTACATAATTAACTGCCAGGATGTTCCTTAACATAATATATACCTCAAATAGAAGGAAATCTGTTTGTTAAAAAAGCTTTTATCAGAATGCATATTTATTTATACTAAAATGATTTTTTTTTCTTTGTTAAAGCATGACGGTCAGCCCTACTGCCATAAACCATGTTACGCTGTCCTCTTTGGACCAAAAGGTACTGTATATAATGTATAATGTATATAGTGTTTTAATATACAATGTTTATAATGTTTTCAACTCTAGGGGGCGCTATAAGATTTTTGTTGATTTTATCTGAATCTTGTCAAGTTTGTGACATTTGTTCTTTGTTAGCATTAAAGATAAATAGTTATGCATTTTTTTATTAATTTGCCTTTTACATAAATACAAAATTGGTATGGCATGTTTAATCAGCTTTTTCATGCGGTATTGAGTCATTTTAATCTTTTCTTCTTTTCTTTTACTCGTATGTGATTCAGATGTTTTATGTCATTGATAGTTTTATTTAAATAACTGATTCATTGGATTTACAGGTGTAAACACAGGTGGTGTTGGCAGCTACATCTATGACACGGAGCTCAACACGGAGGCTCAGCCTTGATTTTCAGTCCTGTGGAATCCTCAACATCACTATAATCACAGCCACTTCCAGAACCTCACACACTTTCACATATTCCTGCATCTCGCCTTACCACAGATAACACGCCACCTCAAATCTTCCTGCAGAAAAGTGACGTCACGTACTGTGACCATGCCTTGCTCCTTGAGCTTCAAATGTTCCCTCGAAAGACCCTTATTGGTCCACTCGATAGTCTTCCAATCCCAAGAATATATTTTGACTGACATGATATACTGTACAGACGTCAATGTGAGGATGTCTGATTCATGTCTAATTTAACCCGTTTTATTAGTATTTCTAATTTATATAAATGTATGTCTTTATGATGTATGTATAATCAGTGTTGCCCAATGTTTAAACACAGGTGTAGCTCCTCCTCCTACAAGGGGAAACCAAGACCCTCTTTCACATACTGCATGTACAGTAGAACATTATGTATGTGGTAGCACATAAAACAACAGAAGTTCTATAAGAGTTCTGTTTTATGCAGAGGAATCGGGCTGTTTGAATTGTTTGCTGACAGGCAGATTAACGTCACCTCAGAGCCTCCGTGCAGGTGCGGTTCAGGAGCACTTTACCATAAATCCAAAAAACGGTCAAATCCAGATTTACTTTTTGGCCATGTGACAACATTCCTACGCTGATGAATTTTAAGAGATTGTCTGCAAGATGTATGCAGACTGAAGTAAATGTGCTCTTGTTTTGCAGAGGTGGACAAGATTCTTTCATGGTAGCTAGATGAGGTCCACAGGGATACATGGGGGCAGGGGTGTAGGATACTATGGGACTGATGCGTGGTGACTAAGTGGCTGCAGCTAGTATTTATGATGCCAATGTAGTACCATTACTTAAAGCATGGACTTAGATTCAGGAGAAAAGGATATGAATAAGCTTTTGTATTGTCAGTGATTTGATTATTTTAGAAGAACGCCAGTTTCTCAATGTGATGAAACTGAAGTATTTTGTTTCTCAGTAGGGCTTCAGCTTGTATTAAGTTCAGCTACATTCCTCTGAATGTGCGTTTGTACTCTATGGCTGTTATTGCTGTTATAATCATTTCTTTGCTGTATCGGGCCCTTGTTCTTTTGATATATTTCTTATGCAAATAGAACCTGAACTTCAGTCCTGCTGCTTCTGTCTGTTAAACCCCACATTAAAGTTTACACAACACTTTTCATTGGTCTTAGACGTCATCACATCAGTCCTACTCTAGTTATAAACTAGGAAGAGAGCATCATGGGATACAGATGCACCTTAATGACAATCACTGTTTTCCTGTAAAAACGTTAAATTTGGAAATCAATGTTACTCATTTTACTGAATGTCACAGTAGATGGTCACATCTTTTTATATATCTACAATCAAAAAGTGTATTTGTGGTATCTTATTACTGTGGATTACTTGGGAGGTCTTGATTTTAATAACTTTAATAGGTTTATCCATATTTGTCTGCATATTGAGCTTTTGACACAATTAAGAGAGCTGGTCGTGCATGCATGTTCTGTTTTTCTTTGCATGAGCAACCAAGATTACAAAGCCAGTTACAAATGCTGGACAGCATAATTTTCCTAAAGAATCTTCATGCATTAGACAAAACTGACTAAGTATATTGTACTATTGCCTTTAAACTGAACGGTACATAAAAAAGAGACATATATATATAAAATGTAAATCACAGTGCCATCTACTGGTAAAATTGGCCAGACTTCTTTTTTATGCACAATACTAAAATTAGCTATTTTCAATGGTCCACTACATGGTGATGTGTAATAACTGGTCTAGGCGATCATCCAAAGCATGCTACTCCCCACAGAAAATGTTATGAGTGCATATTGTACTTTTGTGAAAAGATACAGTGTATTAAATGTTGAGGTGACGTGACCAATTCATCTGACACATGCAATTACTTTTTCCAAGATCATAATACATTCGACCCATTATCACATGGAGCACAATGCCAAAATTTGCATAAAATTTTGCATGTAGCATTTCTTTTACAAGACACTTTAAGCAAACATGTTAGATATAGGACTACTGTTCAAAATGATGTCTTGATATCATACATCTATAAAAATGACCTTGGGACCAGTTGGTTATTAGTTAAAAACTGCTAACATTTTTATTACAAATGCAACAGGAAAAGTAAGGTTAATTTTAATCATTTGTTTGCAGATGCTATTTTGCTGATACTATTTATTCAGTGTGGTGTAATTGTCCAAGTACAAATTGTTAATTTTGGGGCCACTGTATAGGCTCCATCCACAGGAAAAGAAATAACAAATCGCATACCTGCTATTTAACCCGCAGTGGAGCCAATTGCGAGTTTCATCATCTTTAAACAACATAATGGTTGCGAAGCAGCTGCAATCACAGTTTCTGCCCACATGCTGAAAACAGGTAAAACTGCTTCACATAAAGCCACTTACAGTCAATGTTAAATGTCACATTAATGCAGAAAATCAGGTATTCAAGTTGAGGTGTCTATCAACCACTGTGCTTCTTGTAACACTAATAAATTCCTTGACTCCATTTAACTGTCAACTTCATTTATACAGCATGTCAACATATTATGCAACACTGTTTTTGTGATTTACACATTTTGCAATGCATCTTCCATATTTGGTAAGATCCTATTGCGATTCTATCTCTAAATTTAACTGGATAGTCACTTCTGCCTTACCCAAGAGAGGAATATGGTTACCAGGATACACTTCCGGTCCATTCCTGAATGCCTTTAAATCACTGAACTCTAACTGGGAACAAACTGTTCCTAAGATCAGAATTTGTACAGTATTGTGACCCAGACTCATGCAGTACTCCTGACTTATGACATAAATTCAGACAAATGCGAACACACACACATAGCAGTCCCATGATAAAGGTGGCCGAAATGGCAATACAATCTGGCCATACAGAGCAGGATTAGGTTTAAAGGGGGTCTGCTGGAATTAGTGTCACAGAGAGATAAAAGAAAAGAGAGATAGTTCTGAATCTAAACCTTCTGATACAGAGATATCAGGCTGTAACTCTTTTATAAACTGTATTTAAAAGTGGTTGCTGATGTTCTTTGATATGAGTGGATGCAGCGGCATGCATAATTTGCAGAAGAATTTAAAGATGTATTTGTTACACAATAAATCTTTACAGCAACAAAAACGTAAAGTGTTAAAAAGTATGGGTGGTTATTGTGATAGTTCCTTGCCGCATCTTTAGTCCTAACGGTAACATATTTCTGACTGAACATTTCTTAATTGTTGCATGCATGTTATAACAATAGCTTAATTTTATTCCAAAAATAAAGAGACTTACTCATGTTCAGAGAAAAGAATTCTACATTTATCCACTAGATGGCAAGTACTATACAATACCTGCTGCTTGTTTCATTCTAAATGTGCAATAGTTTAAGGGATTGTCAGGTACTGCTGGTTTCCAGAGTTCATCAACACATTGGCCAGCTATAAAGAGCAGACCCATGGGCGGCACCGGGCACAGAGAGGAAACGGTGACAGCACTGTAATGTGGGGTGGGACAGGGATTTTTGCACCTATTTTTTACATTACCTTTCATCACACTCTAAATGAGTGTTTGCTTAGTCTTCCAGAAATAGAGATTTTTCCTAAAGAGTAAAAAACTGATTTACCCACCAGATGCCTTTTACCTAAATAAAGAGATGATGGATTGGTTTACAATTATGACAGACATTTCATTAGCGTTATTTTAGTTGTGTTAATAAAGGGATATTTTGTTCACAAATTCCCGCTAAACTCCATCTGCACATTATTTAACTACATTTAATTATCAAATATTTAAATCATTAAAAGAAGAGTAAATGCAATGTCTGCTTTAATTTATCATCACAAGCTCTTTACAATGTGGATGAGTGACAGCAAACTATTTACAATTACTGTGCTATACTGTAATATAAATAATTGCAACACTGATTATACAATTAACTCTCACTCTCATTGTAACCCACAGAAACCCCTTCAGCATTTACCTTCTTAAATGAGATTTTATTGTATCCTATTAAATAATCCAGAGACTCTGTCACTGCTTAATGTTTTCTTCTCATCCTCTTGTAATGATACACAGATGTGTATTAAATACAACAATGGCCTGAAAACACTTTACGTTTATTAGTCTGATGTCTTTCTAAGCTTGTGCGGCCATGTGTTATTTAGATTTAAAAGCCTGATGCATCATGGGAAATCTCTATCCTTCCACTCTTCTCAGTTCTGCCTGTGGGGAAAAATGCATTACTGGTCTTCAGTGCTGTGTTTGTAATGTTACTCTGATGAAAGAGACCAAAATGGAAGTCAAATAGCCCTGATACCTTACAAGCCCACACGGCATTACTTGAACAATAAACTCCAATCTCATGTTTCTGCTGTCACTGCATTACAGTAGAATGTGATCGTTCTGTACATGTGAGCTGCATGACGCAACTACATTTCAGACTGTTGAATCCTGCTAAAAGACCCTTTTAGGTCTGCATGGATTTACACTTTAGGCAGGTTTATTGTGGTTAGTTCTGGACCAGCATTGTCATGTTTTACCACTAAAGCTTAGCAGGTTAAGCTAGTTGATCATAGATTCATCAGCACACCAGTATCCCATGCAGGGAAACAGTATAAAGAGTATATTTATAGGTAATATGTGAAGAATGTGACTGTTGTTATTCAAGATGATTCCTATTTATCTTAATAGCATTTGCTAAGGTGAATGTAGCACTTAAACTATGTGAGCTTTATTGTCATTGGCCTACAAATCTGGCGCAAACACGAGTGTCCATAAAAATGGCAGAGTTTAATTTGTGTACTGGTATGATCAAAGCCACATAGCAGTACACAAAAGAGAATGAGAATGCTAACAGAAAGCTTTCTCTGGCCATTATAGACCATCTTGTCTCTAGCAGAGGCTAATTAATGAAGCAAGCCTAGCTAAACCATGACTGACAAGACTAAAAACAACACCGTTACCTATAGGAAATCACATAGATTACACACACACTAAATTGTAACAGCAATGCTAAAGTCTATTGTAAGCCATCAAGCCAAATGTGTAATTACTCTATCTGTCGATGTCTTTGTCTTTTGTCAAGCTGGACTCATTTGACTGTAGTCAAATGTAGGTAGTCAGTCTTTTAACATGTAATAAGTACTGCTTGTACAGTGGGTACTGTGTTTAAACAATGGTGGAGAAGCCATAAGAACATAAGAACACACGGTATGTAAAACTTCATTCCATTACTGAGTGGAGTCAATTATCTATCCTGCATTAGAAAGTACAATAACATTTTTTGAAGGCATACCTTTCAAAGCAAGCAAATGGTATGTTCTGACAGTTTCTGGCTGTCAAGCTCTGTTGAAACCTCTTTAGAACCGATACCAACTTATTTTGAAAACCGCACATCAGTGACTATGAGCACATACAGCAAACATTCACTGTGGTATGAGCAACTTTTAACAACAGTTGTTTTACTCAAGACAGGTGTACCAGGGTCAAATTTATGAGGAAACTTCTAAATCATGAACACAATCTTCACAGCACTATTTCCCCTCCTGCAGGTAAAATAATAAGATGCAGGTTTTTGGACCTATTTGTTTTACATTAAAATAATGATTGATTTTAGGTGAAAATAACCTGTTTTGTTAACTTCAAGAATATGTGACATGTCTAACCCTTCTGTAAGTTTCCCTCATTCTTACCCTTCCTTTGTCACTGAACTTCCTGTTACGTGTTTACTTCCCCATCCCAGCATCAAAACTGGGCTGCATTCCCAGCATTAATCCAACCCAGACTTTTCCATTCCAGCAGTTTTGCAGTTTGAAGTTCCTATTCTGTTACATTCCTCCGGGACTTCAGATCAGAAAAACCACAGCTGTGCACAGAAATGATAGATTGATTTAGACACACTAATAGAGTGACAAAACCTCAGTTCATGGACATTGTTTATCTTTTAACACATCTGTAGTTTTGTGTCTGGTAGCCTTGAAATCCTGAGAAGACATCATCAAGGCCAAAACCAGAGAGCAGCTAACACAGAAGCCAAAGTGACAACACCCTACCAGTGCAGGAACATACTGTACATTGCTTACCCTTTCATAACCCTTCTATGAAAATGTAAGACAAAGACAGAATAAACATTTAAACAGATTCTGATTCCAAACAAAATATTCCATATTGGATTGTTCCAATATCCCTGTATTGACTTTGTAGTGTTTGTTCCTGTAAATGTACAATAGTCTGGTTCAGATGTATTTTTAGTAGTGGTTGCTAAGGCAAACATCATTACTTCAGTTTCTAACATGGTGCTTGTAAGGTTAGAGTTTTTAAACAGGTACATAAATGATACCCACAGGTTATATGAATGATACCTCAATAGTGTTGTGGTTTGAGGAGTGTGCTATTTTTGTAGTTAATCAGATTTACGTTTTTAGCTGGTGGATGATAAAACAGTTGTAAAATGCTTATTTGCCTACATTGAAGGAGGAAGCCAAGCCATATCTAGGAACCAGAGTATCACAGATGGGGTTGACTCAGGCCAATAAGAAACCATTTATAACACCCTAGCAACCCCCCAGCAACACTGTAAAAACCACTGAAAACACATTCATTGTCTTAGCAATGTTTTTGCCTATGAGTTTTGCACAGGCAGGGGTCAACAGAAAAGATGGGACACGATTCGTTTTTCCCAGTCCAGCTCAGCAGAAGCACTACAGATACATTGAGGCTAAGCAGAGTTAAGGGTTGATGGGCAGACTGAAAGATGCCAAATTTCCTGCGATAAAGCAGCCGCTCTGCTATTCTTTGACTTGGCTGAATTCTTCAGTGGTCTGAATGAGTTCCCACATAAACCTACAAAAGGAGCCCTTTGGTCAAACTCTTCTGGGAAAACATTTTCTCTGAGCTTTCCTTTTTATGTCTGGAGAGCGAATCAGCATTTGTTTGTGTTGAGCAGTGGTCTCCATAGAGACCAAAGGTTCTCAGACATTCAGCATTCCAGAATATTTCTTCCAATATTTTTCCAATAATAGAACAGACATGTTAAATCAACCCCCCTGATTTCCTGCTTTTGAAAATGATTAGCGTTAATAATCAGGGGCCATGTGGGCACTGAGGAACACGAGGGCTCTTTTGAAGATTAATTCTTATTTTAGAAAACAAACAGAACCTCAAAATCTTGATCTCAAAAAAAGCTACTTTGAATTGTTAGCATGCTAACCTGTTATTAGCAATTGATTAGCAACAGAAACAGCAGTCAGAAGAAACCCAGACCAAAAGATGCCCAAACCTGTGGGCTCTGAACCACACTTTGATTTAAGCCATACAGAGAAAACTGTGCCCAATCAGAGCTCAATCCATCAGCTACAGTCAGAATCAGAGATGCTGGTTGTAGAAAATGATCTACTACCCGACAACACACTAGTGACTGTTTTAAATCTATCCTGTTATGGTATTAATGATTGTTGTCATAGCTTCCAAGTGTCACATTTGTGCCTTAACATTTACCCCAAACACATTGAGCTGTGGTGCTCAAGAATGAGATGCCTGTTCAAGTCTGGCCTTAATGATGTCAACCATTGTCAACAGAGGTTTAAAGAAATTAAATTTACCAAGCAAATCAAAATTACATGAGAATTAAGCTGTGACATCAGAACTAGCC
This sequence comes from Botia almorhae, assembly GCA_036877575.1. Classification (NCBI taxonomy): domain Eukaryota; kingdom Metazoa; phylum Chordata; class Actinopteri; order Cypriniformes; family Botiidae; genus Botia; species Botia almorhae. The sequence goes on along the minus strand of JAZGTJ010000402.1, from coordinate 77,590 downwards.
CACAAAACAACAAAATTAAGAATACACAATGAAATTAAGCCACAGCTGTCTGACCAGCAGCTGGGTCCTATGGTAACTGTAGACAGATAATTTATTTGACGAATTCCAAACTACTCCAGACACACAGCAAAGTGGCCTGTGGTGCCATGTTACGCTTTAAGAATGTTATGTTGAACAAGGCATAATGACAGAGATGATCATACTATGAATCTTAGATTTGGTGTGTTTATTGCCTTAAATCAAATGTGTTTCTCATTGTTTTTCCATAATCCCATACAGCCATTATTTCATTTAATGAAATAATTGTGTTTAGCCGTTTCTACGGTACTGCCATATTTAATGAACTGGTTTTATAGGAACAGCAGCATTCACAAACAATTGACCCCAAACCCCTCAGCCTAATATTTAGTGATGACTTAACCACTGTACTATTACGTATCTGCTATGTATAAAGCAAAATCTGTTAATATACTTGTCAGTACGAAGATTTCCACGCCACCTTCCAAATATGGACACGGCTTCCCCTCCATCAGTGACTTTCTTAAAATACTTTACACTTTAGAAATCAATCAAATAAAAGTCTAATTTTACTTCAGTGATGATTTTACCTCACTGAGGCTTTTGGAGAAGAACAAACATTAACATGTATCCAGTATATTAACTAGTATTTGTTGTCTGCCAAATCCAAACGTTTTTTTTTATTGCAATGGATGGATGCAGCACAATGATGGAGCAGCGCCAAACACAGTAGAGCCTAAGAGAATGATCGATTCTCCAGGTGTCTCAGAGGTATACAGACCACTGGCACACTTCTTTACTCTCACACACCCTGTAATTCTTAAATTTCAAATTTTCCATATAAAATCTTTATAATTCTTCCTAGTTTGTGTCAACATCCCAGAATTTTGGCTTGAAATAAAAGACAGCTCTTAACACAAGTTCCTTCACTTCCTTTTCTTTCGAAGAACAATCTGTTTTCCTTTAGCATGCTGACTGTTTTTTCACTCTGTTAGATGTGGGTTTATTGTATAGGTAGGTGCTAAATCCCTAAAAGTTACAGAGTAGGGAATTGATACAGTGTAACAGTGGCAAGTTACCATGGTTACCATCTGTCTGTAAAGTCTTTTTCCTGTCTGCTCTGCTTTTCCTCAGCCTGTTACCCCATTATGACATAACCCTCCAGTCTCAAGCCAAACTCAGCTGCAACCGCAGTCATTTCCGTGCTGATAAACCAGTATAATGAAAACTCCAGAGTACACAAATAGAAACTGCCCTGCAATGTGGGAGTTTAGAGTTCCATTGCAAGTACACGGCAAAGAAAATCCCCTATTTCAAAGCTTCACCAGGACACCAATAAACTTGTATTCTTGGTAATTATTCTTACTGATCTACTGTATGCCATGTGTGGTTTGCAGGCCTCATAATGGAAACCTCAAGGATGTGCAGTCTGCCCAAATATTGTGTCTGATTTGTATCAATGGATTTATGGCAGTATATGTGGTGTCACAGTGGAGTGGATGATTGCAGCATTTTAGTGGCGGAAATCCAACCTTAAATTCACAACAAGGCTTATTCAACCATCTCCAAAATCCTGTAAAATATTACATTTCTGTCTCTGGTACTTTCCATTGACAGGCCTTCCAAGCCAGTCGCCTGAGGAAGGCCTTTTTCACTGCAGTCCACTGGGGCATATGAGAGTAATTTTCTCTGCTGTAGAGGAAACCAGTGCCAAAATAAAGTGGTTCGGCTAACTTGTGGTTTACCTACAAATATTTCTGAACTACCAAATAAGTGAAACAAAGAGTGGAAAGTGTGAATGGAAACTTGGCACTAAACAAAAGGCGTGTCTACCAAGACAAACATTTTCAATGACTTTATATCACTGAATTTCTGACTTTCTTAGGAAGCTAAAGGACTAGAAAAGGACTAAGGAACCTAAAGGACTAGAAAACACCATAGAAGTTTCAGAAAAAGATCCACACCACTTATGCACTATATTGTAAGTGTTCCCATATGATATTAACCCATATGATTCCCATAAACCCATATGATATTAAGAAAAGATCGAAATTTATGTTGTTGTTCACTGTTAATCTTCTCCCGTGAGCTGTTAATCACAGCTGTTAAACACTGATTCAGTGAGATAAACTCCAAAACTACTTCTGATTCACTACCTCACAACATCTCTCATAAACTCTCCTGAACATACAAAGTAAACTAGGCCCTAGGCCATGTGTCTAAATGTTCATTAAATAACTACATAAAGTTTAGTTAAGACTTACAATATAGTGCATGAGTCATAAGAACCACATCCTTTTTAAAGTTTCAGTCCCCACACAATTTGTACTCTGCGAAGGAAAATCACATGGGTTTGGAGCAACCTGAGGGTAAGTAAATAATGACAGAGTTTTCATTGGATGAACTAATGCAGGTGACCTTCTGCTCAGCTGATGTCTGTCCAGTGCTCATATCACGCTGCTGTGATGCCTTCTCAGCCTCACATGACATGCTCTTTCAGCATTTACAGGGAAGCCCATTACACTGGAACTATTCCAAGTCAGCTGAGGTAACAATTCCTTGAATAATAAATGCCAGTTACATCACAGTGTGAAACATGGGTGTTTAATGCGAAACTGGTAACAAATCATAACCAGCTCAGTGTCATAAACTTTTAGTGGGGATGCAGCAGAATTTAGTATCCATCAAGCTAGATAATGCACGGTTCCTTATGTTCTAATGTTTAACAAAGTTGGAGGCTGTAATAGGAAAACAAATGCCACATATGCTTGCAATTTAGGTAAAACGGCTCTACAAAAACATTATGTTATCCAACTTGACAACAAGTATATGTCTGGCAAAATAAACAGAATAGTTTAGCTTGTAATGCTGTACCGAACTGAAATGGCTGATATAATAGAACGGCTTCATGCAATACTGTTAACAATCTTCCAAATACATACAGAAACATCATATCCTGTTTTTTTTCTAGTTACCATGGCACAGGATGTAAACTATGACAAATAGCAGCCGGTTGCCAAGGAAACAACATTTTTTAAAACTCCCTCCTTTTTATGAAAATAGTTCTTTGTATTCTTTCCAACGTTTTGCGTGACCAAAAGATTACGCTTAACAATGTTTATGTTTACAGGCGGTGGAAAATTAAAATCACATTTTAATCAGTCCGAACCGAACAGATTATGTCTGCATATTTTTAATCTTTAATCTCCTTTTAATGACAACAGTCATGTTTTCTTACCAGTTTCTTAAATAAACACAACTTTAGGTCTGAAACACTAACATGCTACAATACATAGACAAATGTCTTTCTGCTTGCGTGTGTGCTGACATGATACTCTCAATCCTGCACTTGTGTAAACCTTCTTTCGCCAGTTGATACTTTTCCAAGACAAACATGTTTAACTGTATTGACATGAACTGTTGAAAGAGTATCACATGAATGTGTGTGTTTACTAGCACATCAAGCCTGTGATAAATCAACTGATGACTTTGCTAATTAGTGTTGCTTGCTAATGCAATCATCACTACTACCGCTGCTAATGCTAAGTATTAAACTTCAACATCTACTTGTACTGCAGACAGAAATGATATCTTAAACTGCATGGTTTAATTTAATAGGTAATCAGACTTGAACTTTTGACTTGGGCCTGTAACCAAATGGTAACCAATTAGCACCACAACCACTCGGAACATCTTACCAACCAGTAGCAACATGCTAAAAGCCTCTCAGAAGACCTGAGCAACCACATGCCAATGTCTTCGCAAGTGGCAACCATCCAAAAGCCCAGAACTTGCATTAAAAAGCTCCACTCACATTTCCATATTCTTAATTGAATCTGAAACTACACACAAAACCAAAATTATTTAGGCATCTCCTGAATAAAGCCAGAATATCACTACATTTTGTCACCATACTACACACATTTATAAACAGTTTGTAGCCCTATGGTAAAAGTTCTTGAAAAAATGCTAGTCAAGTAAAATGTACAGTATGATGAGTACATTATGTTTTCTGCATAAAGTTGTGTTCATAGTGTCAAGATTTAAAAGAAACGTTGAATGCCACACCAGCATACTTTTAGACGTCTGTCAGAAATTAGGCTTAACCCACAACAGAGCTACTATAGTAACACTGTGTCCCACCTATGTCCTCTTGACATGATCACGTTGTTGTTTGTACAGACGTGTACACGTTCCATCTCAAGCTTTTACTCACAGACATGCTGTAACACTTCGTCTGTATCAGCCCACAAAAAGATGAGATTGCTACAACGAGCAGCCTGTTCCCATCCCTCCCTTTACTTGGCAGTGATGACTTCTGCTAACTGTTATTCCCCGGGCCCTGATTACCTAATCAGAGACGTCTGTGTGTGCTAACCCCCCCTTATACACCCTGATACATCAAACCGACAATGAACTTTCACAATTATTCATATATGACCTATTCATAAAATCTACTGAACTTTTGTAGCATAACAACCATAAGTCAACCATAATTTAAAACAGCACCATAATAGAAAAATGATCTATGAAGTATGCCAGTTTGCCAACTATCCCATTCCAGTTACTGTTGTACTGTTGTAATTGTGCTTCCTCAGAGACAGATTCATGTTTTGACAACAGACTAGCATTAAGGAGTAACTAACTAAAAATATTGATGCTAATTTTACATTTTCCAGTAACATATGTATAATTTTCAAAAGTAGCTCAAAATGATGTAGCTTTTCCAGTAGCGAACAACTGTATTTTTTTCCAGCAAGTGGTAGTGCAGTGCTGTTTGTATATAACATTACAGTAAATAAACTGCAAGTAAACAGAGGTAGTCAAATATGTTTAATATACTTTATATGAAAATGAACCATGTTTTTATTGTTTTATTTTATTGTACTACACTTTGCACATTAGCAAAGTTTAAGCAAAACTTTATAAAGTCTTTTGCTTTGTTTATCAATGAACGGTTCGGGTGGCCAGGCGTTGTGCTGGAGGAAGAGAGCACTGCGGGTGCTCAGATCAGATAACATTCCTGGTGCTGGGAAGTTGATAATAGAACGAGAAAAGGACGGGCAGGAAAAGTTATCTGGTTCGGTGTATCTACTGTTTAAAGGGAGGAAATTATGATCAGTAGAAAATCCTTGATGGTGAACTTCACAGGAGCTACATCATGGGGAAAGCTCTGCGTACAGGACTGCAATTACAAAGCAAGAGATCCAGAACTTTGGAACTTTGAGCTGCTAGACATGAAACAGTGGGTGGGTTGTTAGTGGCAGTGAGCCTGCTGAGATGGAACGATTGCCAGGCATGACTGGGTAAACATGGGTGGCATTATATAGCTGAGAGCTTGCTTACGGATTAGCTGTGTGTAGAGCTGTCAGCTTATATCAAACTCAAAACATCAGGCAAAACGGGATCAGGGCTGCAGCCAAATACAAATGGGACATCATTTGCACATTTATATTCAATATATATACACATACTAAATATACATACTAAGTAAACATAAACATGTACTGTATGTACAGTGGAGTCCACACTGAAAATCTGTAACGTTAGATTTCATTCAAATTGCATAAATAGAATATGAATTGTAATAAAAACCTTCACATTGAATTTACATTGAAACATTTTCAATCATTGAAAATAGAAATTAAATAGTGAAATGATAATTATATACAATTATTTTAGACATAATATGATAAAATTAAACATTTAATCAAAAAGTAAAAAAAAGATTAATTTTCTGACATCTGGTAAAACATTCTTATGACATCATTATATGCCTGCATTACTCATACGTCAATGATGTGTTTTGCCATACATGAAAACATGTTGGGCAGTTACCATGGTGCGTATGATCAACCAAGGGGTTGGGCTGAAACTCTACTATCCTCTCATAAAACTAATGCTGTACCAAACACACACAAAAATACAAAAAATACAACAACACACGTAAATGCCCACACACAGACGTAAACAGAATTAAATATAACCAAAGACTCACTGTCATATTCATAATAATAAAAGGTGAGTAGTAGACCAGCTTTGACCCTTTTACACAACTGCCCTCCTACAAGCTTAGTTACCTTATTAGAACATTAGTGCGCTGACTATTGTGTGTGAAATGTTTCTAAAATATTGAAATCACATTCCTGTAGTAACTGATAGCTATTTCACATAAACTGGTAACAACAAGAACTATCATAAAGACAGAGAGAAGCAGTGATTGGGTATTCTGGCAATCTGGGAGTGTTTGATGAGATCAGATTCCAGGTGACGTGACCATTTGTTCTGTTTGTACAAGACAGTTATTACATGGTCACTTAAAAGGGACAATCCCACTGAAATGGAATGAAGGTTTGTACAGACGAGCTCAGATTACTGTCCAGTTCAAACAAATGTAGATCTCATCTTGTTTTCAGTGCAAACCTGATAAAAGCTATTCATACAAACAATAACGAGGCGCTGCTGGCTCCAGTATTTCCACAACTTTCTGCAAACTTATTCAAAGTCAAATCAATACAGTTGTTTTCTCGCCTGTGCTTTGAAAAGGACACATACAACAGAGCAGCTGTCAATAGCTGTAAATGTTTGGACACAACTGCTAGTTCTTATTATTACTATTTTCCACATTTTAATAATAGTAATAAAACCACCAAAAATATTAAAGAACACAAACGGAACTTTGGAAATTACTACTAAAAGGCTGATCATGAGGAAAAACTGTCGGATAATGTAACAAATGTCTGTAATGAAACTGACTGCAGCTCAAATTCATAGCTGGAAAAACCAAAACAAAATTACGCAGCGATAAAGCAAGACGCTTCTTGTGCACGTGCACAGTCGCGCGCTTCTCGCTGTTCCTCTCTCTCTTTTCACGGCGCTATAAATAAGGCTGTATAGGAACTGTGCTCAGACCAAAGGCGTGGCTGCTCGCAGGTGGATCGCTGCTCCTCTCCATCTCAACTCTCAACAAACGGGACTTTTCTCCTTCAGGGAACTAAAGCGCCACAGACATGCCTAAATGCCCCAAGTGCGAAAAGGAGGTGTACTTTGGTAAGGAAACTTATGTAAAATATTCGCATTTGCATATACGCCACTTAAAGAAATAAAAGAAACATTACAATATTCTGTGTTGCTATAGCTTTTAATTTATTTCGATTTTTCAAAATAACGTAAACTAGTCAGAATAAATGATTTATCAACAGCCATGGGGACTAACAAGGAAGCCCGCTGAAACAGGTCCAACGTGTTTCTTTTTTGAAACTTTGAAACTATTGCAAAGCGCCTGTTATAAAGTGATTTGCGCAGACTTACTTGACGTTACTTTAGCAATAGTAAATTAATTATTAATAATAAAGAAACATACTAGATTATATAGGAAAGTTTGTAAAAGTAATTTTACACATACATATGCATATATGCAAAGATATGCAAAAGTTATACTGTTTTACATAGTAAATTAACTTGTTTGCATTGTTGATTCATCATCCTGTTTAAATATTGAATGTACCATCAAGACATGTTTGTAAAGAGTGATGTCACGTTGGTTATGTGCATCCAGGAATATGTTAAGCAGATGATTACAGGTTAATAAAATGATGTTACAGTGTAAAATACTTCCTCAAGAAGATCCCAGTGGAATTATTTTGCTGCTCGGTTCTGAATTCAATTCATCACTAATAATAGATAAGAAAAATCTGATATGAACATTTATGCAAGCAGAGTCTTGACCCATGTACATACATTTCCTTTAAATTCAAGCTCGGATACTGTTTTTTCTGCTGCAAGTCTGGGCTTGGGCTTTGTGCTAGTTAAATTGACCATCATAGCTTTCTGCTTTGCTGATTTACAATACATAATAAGCCAAAACAAACATGTCATGTTGTTTTGACTGGTTTCTGTCATCCAGCATTGACAAGAGACTTTTCAGTCATTTTGAAACAAGCATTTCTTTTAATGTGTATCTATGAATATTATATATCTCAGTAGTCAGTAAGCAGTTTATAAAGTTCATCATCAACTTTTCATCGAGTTTTATCTGCTATTTATACTAGTAGCTTGGTAGTTTTTCTTTAAGATAACAATAAAGCTCTCATATGATGTGTCTGTTCCACCTTCGGTTCTTCATTACGTCATTCCTGCATAAACTGTGTGTTTAGTTCTACATATACCATTATCCTCGAATGCTGTTCTGAGCCTATAAACACTCTTATATATAAAATTGCTTAACATGCCTCGTACTGCTGCACTTCTCATTTACCTGTTTACCTATTTAGTGTGCTGATGAAATCAGTATCTGCAGCCTGTCGGCGATGGAGAACAAACTCCACCATGAAGAGAAAAGCAGTAAAGATAAGATGTAGTCATGATCAAAATAATTTAATTTCCAGCCAGTGCAGTAACCAAAAACAGAATCGTTCCTTAGATGTCATGCATTTGAAAACAAGTGTGCTGTAATTCAAAGTTATTAACAGTCAATTAAATGCAGTTTAGACAGTCTAAAGCCATTTTCAAAGTATGCTTTCTGAGCAATTTGTTACACTGGTAACAGCTGTAACATTTAACGGTTTAATTTGACCAAATTGAATTACAAAAACAACGCCTTTTCAAACTGATTTTCTCAAATACCGCCCACACCTGCTGTAAGTCATTCATTTAGATAGTTTACTCCAAACTCACATCATTGGTTGAGCCCGTGTTGCTATTTTGTGCTGTTCTGTATGTTGCAAACCAAGGGAACAAACCAAGCATTTTTTGATAATACCACAGAACCACATCAACCTACGAAAGGCCTACAAATATTTAGTGTATTTAGTATTTAGTTTCTGCATAATAATCCAGGATTTCTATTTTGAACAAAGGAACAATTTTCTGGGAAAAGCTTATTTTTAGTAAAAAAAAATGTATTATATAATATCGTTATTGTTTCCTTATATGTTTTGTGTTTAAAAACAAATAAGAGTAATTCAACTAACTGCAGATGACAAATCAGTGGGAATAATGTTTTAGACTGTCTAGAACACTTTGTATTGTCCAGTGTAGCAAAAGAAAGTATAGTGTGTATTGGCCTGCAAAAGACAGTAAGGCAATTACAGCCTTAGGTGTGGTTTAGATGACCAGACTGAATCTTGGCAGTGCTGAAAGGACTGCTGCCTCCAAACCCAGTGTAGTAATTTCCTTTCTGCCTTTTTTGTCCTTACCAAATGTTATTTCTCATATGGACCATTGATGGACTATCTGCAACTAGCTTTCCCAATATGCCTGGATCATGTGTTAACAGTCCAGTACTAAACAAAAGAGCTTCCTGTGTAATCCACTATAGTGACGTGACTAACTGTCCTGACTGAGACAAGTAGCAATTATAGCAGCTCCATAACAATGGTCATTATGTTCTCCATGTGCTATCCCTCAACACTCTGTGTCTAGAGCCTGTACTAACACCTCATCACATTTTGAACATATGTATGTCACAGATGGGAAGTCTAAATCATCCCTTTGTGAATCCTTTGGTCTTTTTTGCCAAAAAGCTCAGTGACTTTAAATTAATCTCTTCTGTTGTCTGGGAGCCATAAATCAGACATCTTTTCCACATGGTCATGCTTTCAGACAGACCTTGGCATCCATAATACGTAAACGCTTGCCCAGAACCTCCCTTGTGAGGGGAACAAATTGAGTATCTCCTCTGTTGGAGACATCAGAGCATGCAAAACCTTGTCTTCCCACTTCTTTTACGATGTTCACCATAAGGGCTGTTTCTTTCTGCTGTAGATAAAGACTTCTTTATCTCCCTCTTTTGTAAGGGAAGGGAGGAATACATTCCTTTGGGAGTGTCCTGGGTGCGGGGTCCACACCCACCCGTATTCTCGGTCTCTGATCTGAGAAGACTTGTCTTAATTCTTTCAGCTCGTTGGACAACAGACAAAGGCAATCTGCCTGATCTGGGAACAGTCCAGAATTACAAGTTCATCCTAAACTACATAATAGCACCCATGGATGTCTGGATGACTGTATCCCCCTGACCCCTTTATAAAAACATCTGTAAAGCTAATGAGTGATGATTTACAGAAGATTCTTGCCATTTGTATCTGGGGTTACACCCAGGCCTGAATTTATTTTTTGCATTGTCTGCACTGATTTCAGAAGGAAACTGCATAAAATGGTCGGGACATCAGAGAGTATTACACTTATTATTGGGAAATAAATTACACCAGTCAAAATATTTACTAAACACACAAGGGCGGGAGGATGTATATAACCTTTGTAATCATAGGTGTTCTGGTTGGGCAGGAAAATTGCAGGCGCAGATTCAGTGCCTGCCTGGTTATAGGTGCTTTTCATATTCTGAAATGGAAAATAACATTTTTATCTGTGTGTTTCAGCGGAGAGAGTCACATCACTTGGCAAAGACTGGCACAGACCCTGTCTGAAGTGCGAGAAATGCAACAAGACCCTCTCGGCTGGCTCACACGCAGAGGTAAGCCAACAGCTTCAAAAAATACACAAACTCTTACTGGGACAGAGTAGAGATTCATTTACTTGGCTTAATGGAGAGTCTTCGTAACCTTTGGCACACTTTCACCTGACATAAACACTTCAGGGGGTTATGCTATCAGATTATTATGGACCCCATTCCAGTCCATTAACGTTCTTTGGACTGACTAATGTGCTTTACCTCACAGCATGATGGGAAGCCCTATTGTAACAACCCATGCTACTCTGCGCTCTTTGGACCCAAAGGTGAGTCACCAATCTGCAATGTGTCAAAGTAATGCATAAGTGCTCTATTTTACTGCACTGTAAGGTTATACTTTTACTAGAGCGTCACATGATCCATCCTAGTAATTTCCTTTATAACATCTAAACTCTAGACTGTTGTGGGACAGCCCCTGATTTATGGAACTGCCACTATCTTTTCTCAGTTATTCAATTTTTTTCTTCTGGCATTATCTAGTGACATCCAATGCAAATGTACTTCTAGCAAAAATAACTTGGGTATTCTAAAGAACTTCTAAAGAGTTTTCTAGTCTTTACTATGAAAATGTCAGTTGATGTTATTTTAATTATTTTATGAAACGTACTGTAACTATACACATTTCTTCTACTTTGTTTTCAGTTAGCACAGATTAGCCTGCCAAGCTAACATTTGTCATAGCATTTTCTGTGGTTAGCATTCTAATTAATTAGCATAATAAGATAACATAACCAGTGCAAGTTACTATATGTAGTTAAACACTATCCGTCTATAATTTTAAATATCCTCATATGTTTTGTTTTTCTCTGCCATTTAGGGTTTGGACGTGGCGGTACTGAAAGCCACACATTTAAATAGACTGTTATACAGGTAAGTTAGATATCATACCATACCATACCATGAGCTGATAAATTGTTCTACATAGCGCTTATAATAAGGACATGTAACATATACTAACTGTGCTTTTCCATTTACAGGTTTACCCTCTTTAAAATCCTGTTTTTAAAGGCATGGATGCCACTTTTTTACCCACTTATAGCCAAATCAAAGAAAAACATGACCAAAACTTTTTAGAAACTACTCATTTGTATAAAAGACTGTCTGCTATTGCAGCCTAATATTATGTTTCAATGGGGAATCACTATTCAAAGGTTCCTTTTTCAATTCACCTGAACATTATATACATTAAATGTATGTTTTAAACTACTGTTCTTTTGTTCTTTCTGAAAACTAAATGTCCCTTTGTAAATATCAGTCATTGAACAATGTATCATCAATCATCACCATTTCCACTTTGAATAGCCAAAAGCCAACAGATGTTGAGTTTTGTCAACAGGATTTAGAGCTGTAGAAAAGATGTGGAAAACAAGAAACTACAGTAGAGTACAGTAAAGTACAGTAATGGTATACATTATTCCAATCAGGTCACTCTTAAAATGTGCAGAGCTCCAGGAAACAGCCTATACCAAAAGGGTTAATCAGTAACTTTTTGGTTCACAAAAGTCACAAAAAGCAAACATACCAGACTGTATTTACAATATCCTTATATGGTAACATACCAAAATGAAAACATACTTTGCTCAAAATGAACCTACATAAATTTCAAGGCAACTCAAAAAGGGAGTGTGGCATATATCACAGTGATCAGAGGCTTCCGCTCACTGACTGGTTGAATTGTGTGCCCGCACCTATTTTACTCCTTCCACCACCCGACATAGAACAACTGCCGGAGGGTCAGAGGACAGTGGTCGCTATGGTAACAGACACAAATATAGCCCAACACTAAGTTGGCTAATATTCTCCGTTTCCCCTGAACAAAGACCCTTTATCTTAGTAAAATCTGGAAAAAAAAGCAGGCAAGGAAAGAGGGTGCTGTTTTCCAAAATCTGTTATTCACCATTTAAAATACTCTTATTGAGAAGTTGCATTGGGCATGTGTTCATTTTTATAGTAATCTAATTGAGCCAAGCAGTGCTAAGCTGCACCCCCCATAAACCGTTAAAAAAATAATTTTGTCTCATAAGTTTCTGCCAACGGGTTTTACATTTTACTAAACTGATCTGTGGTAAAACTGAAAGTACATGTTCAAATCCACAAAGTGACATTAAATGGGCATGCAGTAGTGCAATGCTATGGACCAAAGAGGTTTATTACTTTTCCACAAAAACAACTAAGTAGTTTTATATGTTATTAAGATGCTCAGAGTCAGTCATGAAATTTATATAAACCTCATCATGCAAGTAATGGTGCAAACATTTGGCAGGACATTTTATCTTATCCCTGCTGTTTTAAAAATGACATTTTTACCACATTATTTCCATTTATGCTTTTCAAACATACCTGTGTAGACATTTTTATAATTCATTTAGTTACAAATGTCTGTTCAGATTCAAACTTAGAGAGATTTAAGAGTAACTAAAGATCAATTTCAGTTACTTTTTAGTCGTATTCACCTATACTGAAAATAAACACTAAATGATTTTGATTATAATCAACTAGCATAATATATTGGTGACCTGATATTAACTATAAAAGTTGTTTACCCAAAGGTCATATTAAAACTACAGCCTCTCAGAAATAACCTGTAACGCTTGCTAGTGCAACACAACTCACCATTTGGCAAACTGAAGCTGTACTCTTTGTAACAGCAGCCCTTAAACGTCACCTTGCTGCAGAGCATATAGATCCATCTATAATAAAATACACCTGATCTACCTAATTACAGTCTTACCATTCACTTGAAAATAACAGGCAGGTGTGTTAGAGTGTGATTGGAAGTGAACTGTCCAGGAAGGTCTATCTTCAGGACCTGTGGCCAATTGTATAAATAGCTTACGTCACTCTTACAAGTGAGTTATCTACTTTTTTCTTCAAGCCTGGTCAATTTACAAGTCAGTTACATTAAAAAGTAAATTTGACTCATTTCAATCCAATGAATAAGTCTGATTAGTCCTAACTAATTGCTAGTTGGTCAAACTAGTCAAAAGACACCAAGTAAGAATAGTATCAATAGCAAAAAATAGTAACAAGTTGATAAATATTATGAAGACATGGGGCAAAAAGTATAGAAGTATAAAATATTATATTTGGTTGGTTTTATTGTTTAGAGCTCTAGTGTAGAAGCTGATATACCAGAGAAACAGCCCTGAATGAAACATTAAACCTTTCCCCAAATAATCCAAATAAATCTCTCAAATGCATAAATTAAAGAAAGTACAACAGAGCTCTGTTCATAGCAGATTGTTCTGCCAGAACGTGACACAAGAGAAAAGCAGAGTTTTGATGTTGAATCTGGTCTTAATCTCTGTAACTGGCAAGAAGTAACACTTGAATGAAATATTCTGTCCCCTCCCTCACTTTCTCCGTCTTACTCTCCTCACAAATGGCCGAGCAAGGCTGGAAGCAATCCGAGCTAATTGGCAGCACATTTCTGCAAATGTTTAATGAGTAAGCCAGCGTGTGCTAATAAGAGTTCAGTGAGACAGGAAGAGGGCTGATCTGAGCTTTGGGTACCTGTGAGGTGTGAGGGGCCGCACATCTGTCTTGCTTGCACTGTTGATTAGCGAACAGACGTGAACTTCCTGCAGAATCCCAGAAGATGGAGGTGATGACATCCGCAGAGGGCTTGACTTCACTTCACTGGTGGCACGGCAAAGCAGGTTAGAGCTCCATTCCTGCAGGCAGCTCCCTGTTGTCTTGTTTCAAGGTTTCAATTTAGAAAAGTTATAAAACGAGGATGTCTGATGTAAATTACAATGTAATTATTTTAATTGTGGCTCTAGCTGTAAATGTAAATAGGACATTAACTGGAAGACTCTGGTCCACTACCCTCTGAGATTTTTCTCCCAAGATGCAATGTGTCTATAAACTTAATTACCTGGAGAGGATGCTATGCAGACACGCACATAAAGAACTGAATATTACTCTCTGGATATGTTTTATCATGTCTGCCATTGCATAATTTTCTTAGAATAGCGAAGGAACATTGTGTACACTTTAAACATGATATTTTCTGCTTACAGTTTGGAGAGTTTGCTTACTGACTTACCCTGAGTTTATTTTTATTTTTCTAATCAAATTCCATACCTCAAAATCTACTGTATATTCTAGTGTGCTGCCAAACTAAAATAAATAAAACTGGACAAAAACAGCTGTACACATACAGTACACATTCAAATGAACTCCGGCTCAAATGTTAAACAAATGCTTCCAGAATGAGAGTGACTCTGGCACCAGCGAGCAGAAAACCATGCTTCATAGCTGTATATAATTAAAGCTTATTGGCTGGAGGAGCCCTTTGATATATCACTCAAACTTTGTTTTAAAAGAACTGTTTTGGGGTAAGATTTAGTCAGGAGGTTGCAAATGTTGAAACATCTGTTCAGTGCATCAGTAAAGTTTTTTTTTTTTATATAACAGCTCTTTCTTTATATACGTTTTAAATGTGATTCCACAGTTTCACACAGAATTACAGGATACTAAATTATATACCTATAAACATCATTCATATATTGCTGTCATCTTTACCATGCTCACAAAACATCAAGGGATATTAGGCCCAATTGACAAGGCTTGTGATTGTTGGGCTTTCCACTGATTAATGATCAAAACTATCACATCTGTTATGAATGGTCCTAAGGAATTTCCCCCCTAAACACACAAGTTTGCGTTGCAGATTGTGCAGTATTTTCAGTGTGTCTTTTATAAGACAAAACTGATCCTCCTGATCTTTGATTATTTCCATGTGTTGTTTAAGAAATAAACCACTATCTTCTGTCTGCAAAGGTTATGTTGGCCATTTTACCCTTTTCACTATTCCAAGTTCCAAGGAAAAGGGTAAGATTGCACATAAAATCATTTAACACGGCTCTGGTTTGCATTTCCCAGCATCCCACATGTTTACTTTGGATTATAAAATAGATAGTTCTGGTCCTTAATGCTGATTGGTTAATAGCCGTTGATCGTTAAAACAAAGAATAGCTTTGACCTCTTTACCGAGCTTCTATTTGTTATCACTGGTTATTATTTTTTAATACAAGTAACAAACTAAGCCCAACAATTCAAAACCCTTGAAAGTGGAAACTTAGCCGCGATTCTGACCTGAGCATAGCTGCTGGTGTGCAGGTGGCATTTACACTATTAAAAGCATTTTTCCTGCAAAACCAAAACAATTTGTCCTGCACAGTTTGGTCTGCCATGTCATGCATAGTTTACATGTGCACACATGACAAAATATAATAAACTATTATTATAATAGTATAATATAATAAACTAAATTATTATATAAACATATAAACAGAATCAGCTTGTTTATATAAACATATGCCCTTTCATTTGAATTTGTGTAAAGTAGCCTATTTGCTATTTGGACCAAGTGACAAGATTGCTGTCCATCTGCACTGGTGCTTATAATATAAATACAGCTCTAGTGGATTATTAGCAGCTGTCTTGCCCCACCACGTGGTTACCGATGAAACAACAGTGCGGCGGTCCTTACGACGATCCTTACATAAGATTTAGAAGTAGGCTATATAACATATTTAAACGCAAATTCTTTAACACATTAAAGTATGTGTTAATTTGTTTCTAACATGTTAGCTTTAATGTAATTCCTCAAAGAAATAAAATCTGATTTGTTTTTTTGAATGCGCAATGAAGATTTAACAATTTATATGACTTTTTACTTTAACAACTTAAACTAAACTACTTTCAAGGCTGAATAAATTTAAAGCTGGGCCTCAATATTACAATAAGAGCTTACGGTTTCCTTTCAGCACCAAAACAATATAAATTCTGCCATCGTGTGGACAGTTTACTGCACGTGTGTACTTTGTGCACTTTTTTAAATGCTACGTTTCCATTTTCATCTTAATCTGTTTATCTGTTTTTCTTGCCATTTAGCCAGTGTGTTGCCAATTAACACACACTTACTGCACAAATCCCGTTACAAACGTTGCCATGTTTTATTGTGTTTTGTCATATTATTCGAAAACACGTGAGAAAAACAGTTTAAACACAATAAGTTAGACTGTAGTAAAAAGCATGTCAGAAATCTTTCCACATTCATCATTAGTGTACAAGCCCCTATGAAAATAGCATAGAAAGTGTGCATACCGTTTTAAGCCTTTTCCATACTTTATAGTTTACATAAGAATTTCCCTTGGCTGGATGAACAAATGGTAGTTGCACCCTCACAACATTCCCTAAATTCATTATTTTTGAAAATTCATATCTGAACAACATCAATAACAATAATAATACAAAGCTTGGCTAAATCATTTTGACAAATGCCCCATGTCTTCATGTTAGAGCAAATCAGTCTTTTCACATATATGAACAAGTGTGTATATATATATATATAATATAGAGATTTTTAAATGTAACAAAAGACATTAAATAGTCCAGGAAGCTTCTTTTTCTCACTTGGCTTTGAGTTTGAAACAGTTTTGAATATTTTTGCATCACCTACACAAAACCACGCATGTAACACAAGCGTACACACTAACAGACACGCAAACACACACACTGCGAAGAAGACTTCTGTGTGATTAGCAATAACTGGAGCCGTTACTCTTAGCTGTGAACTCCCCTGTGTGTCTATCCTTTTAAAGAAGACTCTTTGTTGCCATGGAGACAAAGCCAAGTGCTTTCAGTGTTTGGCCAGCAGAGACAGAAATCCAAGCTGCTAGCAACCGCAGCTCAACTCACCAGTCAACAGATCTCCGTTCCATTAAACCGATAAGATTTGTTCTGAAACCAAAATATAAGTTGATTATCTTATAATACTTTTGTTCCACAATGCTAAGAATAAAATTAAAAGTGGGTAAGGAACTCAAGAGTCCCTCTATTGCACTTTTGTGTGTTATACGCTCATGCTTTCAGCAATCACATGCAATCCTCAGTTCATCACAGGTAGCAAATGTCTAAAACTTAGTCAACTGAGAAAAAGGACCCCCCAAAAAAGCACATAAAAACAGTACAAAGCTAACAATAACAATTATTATAACAATCAAGGATTACATCAGGGAAAACAAACAATCTGTGGAGTATAAAAAAGAACCATTGCAAAACTGATTGTCATGTAAAATAGAAAGTGTCCAAAACATCAAAGGCATCAGCGATGTGACCGTTTAAAATTAAAGGAATAGCTCACCCCAAAATAAGGATTCTTTCATTATTTACTCACCCTCAAGCTATTTCAAAGCTGTGATTGACTTTCTTCTGCAGAACATGAAAGGAGATGGTGAGCAGAATGTTATGGCTGCCCTTTTCCCACAACTAAAGGTTACAAAGTGCAGGCGCTGTGCAGCTAAAAAATAACCTAAAATTATGCTTTGTTTTTATACAACGTATGCACTATATTCTAAGTCTTGTGAAGTCATGTGATAGCCATGTGTGAGGATTACAATCCTTATTCAAACGTCAGTGTTTTTTGCATATGTATGGCTTCAGAAGGTTGAGAATATTGTAAGTAATAAAGTATGAGTGATTTTTATGAGCCTCACAGTCACCATTGACTTTCATTGTACGGAGAAAGAGCAGCCTGGAAATACCGCCCAACATCTCCTTTTTCGTTGTCTGAAACAGAGACCTGGAACAACGGCGTGAGGGTGACTAAATAAAAGAATTTTCATTTTTCAAGTTGAACTACTCATTTAAAATAGTCGGAACAGAAAGCCCAAAATTACAGCACTGGAGATCAGAGAGACCAGTCATACACATACTTGTGCAAGCATTTAGCAGTCACATGGAAGAGTAACATCATCAAACCATCATTTCCATTTAGAAAAAGAGGGAAAAGAACAAACTCATCTGATAGTAGAGATCCACACATAATCACACACACAGCATTCCCCATTCGTCCATTCACATCCACAGCACTGAATCCATACTGGTTCTTTTCATAGGAGAACATTGACCGAGTTCTGTGCACAGAGAGATGTGCTGTGGTTCAATCAGTGTGTGCTCGATGAGTCTGAAAGTGCATTTTTAAACGAGACACACACACACATTCACACTGAGATGGCATGGCTTACACTCCCAATAGCCCTATATCTGAACGATAATAAGCCTCTGAACGTTGCTAAAGCATCTATTCTCGGTCTCTTTAAATTTCTCATATACCCATGACACGCATACACAAACACACTCACACTGAGGGAGTGAGCCAGTCCCTGAAACTGTTTTGGGATGGGTCTTGTTGGCTGGTAAAATAATAAATAGAAGTCTGTTCTTATGAGGAAGAGTATTAGCTAGTGCCAGTCTTCATCATCTGCATCCTCTTCCTCTGAGGAATCATTGCTGCTGGCTCTCTTCGTTCTGTTCTGATTCCTCATGTCTCCGTTTTGCTGGGCGGCCAGCATGGCGGCTGCTGCCCGCTGCTCAGCCTCCCTCTGCTGGAGCGCAGCCGCTTTCCTCTCTGCTTCAGAGTGACTCTTCATGTGAGCACTACGGCTCTTTACCTTATAGAAGATCCTGAGAAGAGCACAAAACACATCTATTACTGAAAATCTGACCAATAATCACATAATCACTTATCATGCATTTCCAAATTTCTAGAAAAAATCCAAGCATCAGTGTCATGGATCACAGCTGTGATATAAACTAAAGGCTACTGGATACTTAAAAAAAGAGGACGAGTCTTTTATTACGCTTAGCCCCAACTTCCTGTTTTAATAATTATGGTCAACACAGGAAAGAATACTGAACTCAGTAAGCTGTTTCATGGGGTCATGTAGTTTAGTGTGTGTAAATGACCTTGTTCATTCGTATACTTGCACAGGGTTTGTTTCTACAATATCTTTTTGTGTCATAAACCGCAGGAAGATTTAAGACTGCGTGTAACCTATATTAATACCGTGCAATTCCTTTGAAATGCTATGTAATAGTAGATGGGAGATGTAATACTACCCGTCACTATGACACTATGCTGATGACCACAGAACACGGCATTTAACATCTCTATTGAGTTGGTTGCTAGGAGACTGCTGATTTTAACAAGCCAACTGTTGCCATGGATAAAAACTCCTGTCAAAATCAGATGTTGCTTTACTACTAGAATGATCCCGGATGCATGTAACACGAGAACCATCAGGCTGTATTGATTGTCTGTAAGACCTCTGCTCTCATTGCAAGCATTTGGATGAAACGCCCATCACATGATCTACAGATGCATGCGCTGCAACAGCTCACTGGTGTTGGAGAAGTTACTCTAGCTTACGATATTACAAGCAATTGCTATGTTAGAGCTGTTATAACTAAGGATCGCATGATACCACTTTTTTATGTCCAATGATAGTGCTACTGCAACCCTAAATATCTCTTGATACTGTTTCTACTCCAATACAATATTTTCCCCTTATAAGCTGTTAATAGGAATAAATTAAAATCTGATATAATAATAACATTTGTTTTCATGCCCTTTGTTTCATCTAGGTATCTAAAAACAATGAAATGCTGTTTTTAGATATTTATTTTAACAGTGCTGTTAAACACAGGTGGCATAACTTTTAAATGCTTTTAATTAAATCGGTCCTTTTTTAGTCAATGTTTATTTTGACTATAAACAATGCACTATCACTTTAACTGAGCACAAGCAGCTTAAAGACTCATCACTAAAACGTACACAGCTACTTCAGCAAAAGTATGTTATCGTGTACATGTTAAAATCATGTGGACTATAAGTCTAGCTTAAGCTAAAGATTAACTTTATCATAACTACATTCTCTCCTGCGCTAAAGGAGTGAATTTATTTTGTTTTAGATAAGACAACAAAATGATTTCTTTAAAACTAATTCTGACATGTAAAGTTTAACTGTTATCATTGCATTAACTGACCTGCCACACTTCTTGCAGGGAAATTCACCCTCCTGGTTAGTCTGTCCCTTTCCTGTGTTTCCAGAGCCACTCTTTCGGACTGTGGGTTCCCCGCGAGGTTTAGATGGTGCGGTCGGGCCGTGACTGACACCCAGCATGGATGGATCCCTTGTGTTGTCCGCCTGACTTTTTAGGATCAGAACAGCAGCAGCCTAACAGGAAAAGATGACTGGTAAGTAACGCTACCTAGTTTGCAGTATTAAGTATTTAGTATTAAGCACCTCCTGTCAGTCAGCACTAAACTAAAACTCATTATGCACTTTATTTGTTTGAGGTCCTATCAGACCCTCATTTATGGAGCCTTGGAGCAAGACCATTAATTTCAGATACTACAAAGGGTTGTCCCTGTAAGAAGTGCACTTGTTGAGTGTGCAAAAGTAGTACTTCTATCATGCATCACTCTAGACTAACTTTAAATCAAACTACATACAGAAATACACCAATAGACACCAGTAGAGGGCGCTATAAATAACCTACACGGGTAAACTAGCCATGATAACTGCAATTAAAATCACTAGTCTATTATTTGTTACTGTTATTTTAAATATGCCAAAAATAAGTATGAACACTGAAAAACCAGCAATATAACTTTCTGTAAGTGCATTTTTGCAACTTGCTTGCATGCCTCTAAACTCACATTTTCAGTAGCCTGTAGAGATTGTGTCACCCTGGTCGGGCTGTTTTCTCGCTTCCTGTCACATGACTCCTCCCACTTCCTGCCAACTTCCTCTTCTTTCCGTGATTCAGATTTCTGTGAGCTCTGCCAATGAATGGAAAAGAAACATTACAGTGTGCATTGATCTATATGGCATCAAACCAAACAGGTGCATGTGCAAAAAGCCACCGGAACTGACTTTATTGTCTACTTCCTCCTCTGCTGTAGCTTTGGTCTCTGATGGCTCTGTTTCTCCATATAAGAGTGTTCCATTCCTGCCGATCTTCACCTGCTTCTTATATGTGTAGTAAAACTCCACACACTGAGCCACAGTCTTGGAGCTCACCTTTATATGAGACACAAACACAGCTAAGAACATCCACAGATTCTCAGTTTTGCAATTGCACACTACAGTTATATTGATGAACAAGGTATCAATACTGTAAGATCTACCAAAAAAAACATCACAGCTGCTAGATACCTACTGTATAAACTGGCAAATATTAACACACATACAAAACATTAATAATCAAGTGACTTATGTAGATAATATATCACACACACACACACACACACACACACAAGTGGTCATAACCTGCATTTGAGATGCTTGCTTCCTTTCCTAAATGCAAGACTGTAAGACTTTTTTCAGCCTTTTTGTCAGTTAGCTAGGTGAAAATCTTATGCCTTATTAAACTAACATCACATCTCTCCCTACTAAGCCATACAGTTTGACTTGTGCAGGACAATATTACAAGTTTAATACGTGGGTCAAATCGCAAAACTCTGTGCAACAATAATAGTGATGCTTGCCTTAGGCAAGCATCACTTAACAATCACCCCCAATGAGTGGTACTGTTAGTTCTGACTTGGCTTATCTAAATCTCTTCCTACCAGTTTCTGCACCATGAAGAAGTCCTTCTTGTAGGCAGCAATGCCTTTGTTGAAGATTTGCCTTTCTTCCGCCGTCCAACAGTCAGACCCTGTGTGGGACAGACAAACCATTCAAGAAATCACATAGTGGCCGTACACGTACCCTGTGTGCTTACAGACCAACCACACGCTCTATTCCAAACACATGCATGCACAAAAGCCTGAGAGGGCAGACAGCCAGCACACACGTCCAGATAAACAATGATGCCCCTGTCTTCTACCAGGAATTAACAACATGCCAGACGCCCCCCCACCCCCTCACCTACTTCCAGACTCTACCCAGCAACCCACTCGTCACCCAGCACACTCTCCATCCGGCCCCTCCCCCGCCGCACTCCAGCTGCTTTTGTTTATAACCGAGAGCGAACAAGCGTGGCTCGGAATGCCAGCATAGTGGGCAGCGGGGTTCCGAGACCACCAGAGGACATACTGTTAGGATTACTTTACATCTCTGTATAAGGGTAAAGGGAAAGTGCAACAGTGACGGGGCTTACCCGAGTAGTGGTAGTCTGCTAGAGGGTGCGCTTTGGGAAAGATGGGGGTTTTCAACAGCAGACAGGTGAGGGCCCCCTAAGAAAAGAAAACGGAACCTAAAATTAGCTTTGTTTCTAAACAAGACAATATCAACAGCTGTGTGGTTTTGAATTTATGACTGACTAAAAGAAACTTTGTAATACAAAACAAGAAACATTTGTAGGTTTTTGTGGATTCCTACACCCTACATAGCAAACAAGCAGTGAAACTAAACATCCCTTTATACATTTACAAACTGCTTTTAGCAGACGCTTTTTTTAAAGGAGCCTCAAAGTGCATTAGAAATATGTAGTTCCTACATATTGTATGTTCACTAGGAATCAAACCCATGACCTTGCTGTTGCTAGCACCGTGTTCTACAAGTTGAGGTACAGAAAAACTATAAACGAACACAAAGCTGTCAACACGAATACACAATGTTGCTGTGCTTGCAGTGTAGACTGTGTATGGTTAGAGTATAAGGCAACCAGACCATTCTTGCTTCATCCGTCTATACAGTAAAGAGAGTACAGTAAACCATACAAAACTAATGATTTTTGTTTATTTGAATTCAGTTAGATTTTTCAAACATTTTTAGTTGTTCATTTACTTTTAATTTGGATGAAAATGTTATTAAATCAATAGATTTAATCTTCATTTTAGTGTATGATAATAATTCTGTTTGATGTGATTTGGCCGGAAGGCGAGCAGCAAGGGTAAGAAACAGGTCAGGGCATGTTATCCCCCTGAGTTGATATAAAGAGATTAATGAGAGGAAATTGACATAGGAGGGAGATGCATTGCACTATATATATATAAAATAAATTGAGCGGGAGAAAAAAAAGAGGGGAGAGGAGATACAATTCTGCGAGAATTCTTCCTGTAAATCAGTGGATAAATGCCTCTTTTTCCTCTCTCAGTCTTTCTCTGTATGGTACAGATTATCAAGCTACAGTAAATCAAGGACACATTTTCTGGGTCAATGAACTCAGACTTTTTAATGCCACTTTATTTATAACAACTGGACAGGAAATGATGTAGAAAAGGGGTTAAGTAAGAACTCATGTCTCCTGCATGAGAACCATTACTCAACATGTTGGACCATGTTTGCTTGTTGTACAGTGACCCTAGTATTTAGTATTTAGCCACTTAGGCCACACTTAATGTAACTACATCATATAAGAAAATGTATAACCAAGTGGTTATATATTTTATACTTTAATTAAAACGGATATACTATAACTGATATGTTTCAAAAATAAGACAATACTGAGACTTTCTGGTTAGTAGAACATAATGTGATGAACTACACATCTGCTAGGACACCCGTGTGGATCAGGAAATTAAAGCTAGCGCTGAGAAAAGGTTTCGCGTAATTTGCTTGCAACTGTTAATTAGTCTGACATTTTGTATCTAATTCAAAGGCATTAGTAGGTGTGACTTAAATACTTCAATACAATTTGGGGCCACCGTACATTAAAAACAGAAGACATCTTATAGAACACTATAATTCTAACAAAATTTAGATTATTAAGCCATTAAGCCTTAACATGACGGATCACATTGTGATATACATCTGTCCCTGAACCCCATTTCCCTCTGAAGAACATATACACCTAATATCTGTATCTGTAAAAGTAATAACTTCATGCTAGCCCAATACTTGCTTTGCATGAACCGCAAAGCTACAAGCAACAGAGGTTCAGCAGCTTATCACAAAACCCAAGATGCAACAAGATAGAACTATTTACAGCAATGCAATCTAACTTGTTGTGGTTCTTTAACACCAAAAACCTAAAAAAAACGTTTCTCACACAACTGAGCACTTAAACTGCAGCAGAGGCTTTTGTTTAAATGAAACAAACAAAAGCACCAAATCAAAGGAGTTTACAGTACAAATCCACATTATTTTGCAGTGTAATAAGCTGCATGTTTGACAGTTAGCTCAGAAACACAAGGCACACAATCCAGTCATCTATAGTGTGCTGTTTCGGAAGTAAGCCTGTGATTGACAGGTTGTTGCCATGGCAGCAGTGTGACAGCTCAGCAGTAAGAGACTGGCTTTTGTTGTTGCAGCTGCTGTCTCAGATGAGTGAACACTGACGAAAAATATCAAAAGACATGCACCATTTGCGTCCTTATAAAAGATGCACGTTTGCGTGTGAGTGGACTCGAGTGCTACCATGCTGTTGAAGGAAATGAAACAGGCCATGTGATTTACATACACCTTGCCAAAATTACGCAAGAATGTTTGCATGCATTCCTCACACGTGCACTGCGCCTTGTCGGGCTTTGTAATTCATAATTCTACATTCCATATAAATCCACAAAGAGTAGACTTCCTGTATCTTAACTGGTACAGCATGGCACCAGCAATAACAAGGTCATGGGTCCCGTTTTAAGGAATGAACATATTCCTGTAATGTATAGCTTGTATGCACTCCAAGTCGCTTTAGATGCAAGCACCTGCCAAATGCATGCATGCAAATTTAATAATTCCACGTGCATCTCTGCAAATTGAATAAATTCAACTCAACCAATGTGATTCCTTTTTACCCCCCCCCTTTTAAAATAAATGATCATTTCAATGTCTCACTCGCATTACTTTTCCATCCTCAATTGCAAGGAAGAGTTATCTCAGAGTGGACTAGCAAGGTGTAAGCTGGTTTGATTAGTACACAATGCAGCAGCAAAGCCTCTTAAACTATACCAGTGTGCAATTACATCATGACACTCACCATGATGTCACCTTTGTATTCATACAGGCAGTGCATGGCCAGTTCCTGATTGGTCCCACCTCCGGACAACGCACTAGAGCACGCCAGGTGCATGAGCTCATCCACTGCAGACAAACAAAGAACGTCAAGGATTCCTAAAGACAATGTCGTGCAGATCCACCTAAATCTGATGCACTTTCTTTTCAAACTACTGCATATGTTCTTGCAAGTCCCTGCATTCATTCAACTCCATGCCAGAAATGTTCATGTAGGATTGTATAAGTTGTAAACCTCTCTGCTGTTGCTTAGCACTGGCCTCCAAGTCAGGTAGTGGCGCCCACACTAGTTCAGCCTTGTGTAGGTCGTGCTGCACTGCTGAACGGTCCCGGAGCTCAGGAACCTCCGCTTGGTACCGAAATCCAATGTTTATCCGGCTGAGAAAGGAAGATAGAAAAAGAGAAGAGAATATAAACATATATAAACATATACACACACATATAATATAATTTCTAAAATACAGTGGAGTATAATAAAGTGACACCAATATAAAGGCTTTTACTTTGCATTTTTTACATTAACCTAACTTCTATAGTAAATTACATTATCATTATTGATGTGAAAAATTTGCATGTTTATTAGATTCCCTAGTATTTGAGATTCTTTTTACTTTAATGACAGCAATGCACTCCAGTTGGCATAAGCCTAAATGATCATGTTCTATAGCACTTCTTGTGTGCTTAAGTAAAAGCAAGGAAATCTGACCTTTGTAGTTGCCCATTGTAGTTAATGGTCAACGTCACATATTTAATTGATGAACTAGAAGTAGTTCAGATTCTCTAATATTTCTTGTTCATTTTACATCTTGACCTTTTCAAAACATTGACATAACCATTTTCAAAACCAAAAAAAATCCAGTTCTAGACTGTTGGACTATTGTCTGTGAATCTCAGTCACCAACAAGCATCAATACATAAGTTACGATTTAATCACCTCATTTCACAGAATTAACAAACCACTAGCATCCAAGAGCAACACTCTATTACAATGAATTACTCAGTTATTCTCTGCCTGGAAGCATACTACATTCAAAGACACAAAATAATGAATCTCTAAAGTGCACTGTGGCAATGCACAATCATTTTGTAATTATACCTTAGTGTTTTGGGAAAAGAAATACTAACTAAAGGGGAATATTTGAGGGTCAGCATGTATTGGAAGATAAATATGAGGCTCAGTTTAGTGCCACCTAAACATGTCTGTCTCATGGGAAATTCCTGGAAACAACTGCATTCTGCACTTTGACACATTTTAAAACAACACAAACTACCTTTGGAACAGACACACTAACGATTGCAGTTAAGACTGAAGGAAAATCAAAGTTGGTTCAGATTTCCATTTGAAGGAATTTACCTCTACTGTCAGTTCTTCTTATGACAATTCAAGCCATGGCTTCAGTGTAGACTTTGACCACGAGTACTTTGCATAAAATTAACACTCTGTGTTTTTCAAAGCCAAATGTTCCAGTATCTGACTGCCAAGGTCAGATCTGGAGATAAGACAGGACAGATTTTATGTTCCAGGATGTGCTTTCGTCTTGCACTGACCAAATTCAAAACTGAAAGGATCTTCTGTAGTTATTCATTAACAGCAAGAGAATCTCCGTGTAGGAAATAAATAATTTCAACACTATTTTGACCATTACATAAACCAAGTGGTACCAGTCAGAGACAATATCCCATAATTCCCTGTTCGGCCCCCATCCCCCACCCACTCTCATGTATGATTTAACAAACCATTAATACACTAACAGAAATACTGGTGCATAACACACCAGTTCCCTCAAAAGCTCCAGTGTTAACATACATAAAGTCTTTCACCATTTACTTGCTCTTGTGTTGGTTTAAATCTCTATTTTACAGGTAAATAGTGCCAGCCAGCATGACACCCAAAGTGTCATTTTCAGCTATAGCATAAAATAAAGAGGTGTAATGGCAGCCAACATATTTTTTACTGTTAAACTGTTTAAACATCAACAGTACATCGAGACACTGCTAGTTTGAGTGCTTTATGAAGTGTTTAAGTCATAATGTAGTGCTATGGTATTGTATTCAGCCAACTAGATATTCCTTATATGATCATCTGAGTTCTGAGGAAAAAAAGACATCATATGGAATCTAAAACGATATGAGTAAATGACTGCATTTTATTTTCTGGGTGAACTACTCTTTTAGGCCAGCTGTATTAAATAAATGTGTCTGTGTGTGTGTGTACTTACGGCTCAATGCTGACAGGTGTAGCTTCATTCATAGCAGAGAGCACTGGTGGGGTTATATCACTGCTGTCTGGACATTTACAAACAAAAAAACTTTACTTAGATATGCATAACAAGTATGTTATTATATACAATCCTGTTTTGCTTGTATATACTAAAGCTTTGTTCTAAAACCTAGTGAGTTGCTAATAGAGCATTTTAGGACATAATGTGCGTTTTTACAAATTTTGAAGACAAAACATTGAGATAAACTCAGTAAAAACAATCCAAGACAGCAGCCAGCGTAATGTTAATTAACAATATGCATATATTTTGTTTAATACAGCAAAATTATAAAATGATAAATAGGTTATTTTTTCCTGTACTTCTCTTTGCTATTTATTTTGGAGTTTAAATTCTCTGCTGTCTGTGTAGAGCAATCCAAGATTCTCTGACAGTTAGGACATGGCCTAAAAAGGATGTTGCCTGTGGGCTGGAAGAACTGAGGCATCTCACTGGGTTTTGGCACAAATCTTAAGTCTAGGTTACCTTGTGTCTGATCATTAAAATAAATTTCTAAAACATAAGTTGTAAATTAAGTACCTGAACTCTATGTATTACTATGTATTTTTTCCACTGTACACAGAAATGAAACTCACTGGAGCGCAGGAGGCTGCGGGTGGCAGATTTGGGCGTGGCAGGTGGAGGCAACCCCTGATTATTTGCTGCCGCAACGGCAGCAGCAGCAGCTGACAGGAAGGTGGAGAAGTAAAGACCGGAGCCCTCTCGAACAGGGCTGAGGATGGGTGGGGGAGTGTATGGGGGCATGTTGAGAGGGTTGTCGGGCAAGCGGACAGGTGAACGTAGGTGGCTCTGATATGGTGTAATGCTGGAGTAAACAGGTGGGGCAATGAAAGTGCCAAGTTTAGGTGGAGGAATAAAGAGTGGCTCTGGGCGGGGTCGTCGCTTGGCTTTGGCCAATTTGCCGTCTGCGTCACTTCCACTCTCTGTTTCACCATTCTGTTGAAGAGATTAACATTGTCAAGCTGGATTGTGGTAAAAACCCTCTTAATACATACACCATATGCAAGTGACCTTGATGAGAATCTAATCATATCTCACAAATCTGGTGGTAAAATGGGGTGAGTGCTGGATTAGGGTGCAGAGAACAGATTAGGGTGCAGAGAATGTCAGCATGGATTACTGGGGGATTTTAATCTCTTTTAATGGGGTGGAGCAGATCAGAAGGCAGAATGTGAGCATAGAAAATAAAAATGCTGCTGTCTCTGATTTGAGATCAGTCGTGTACTCACCTGGCCTGTGCTCTCTGACAAAGAGTTCCTCAGAGAGCGTCGTCGCGTGACGATCACAGACGTCTTGTAATCAGAGCCTATAGGCCGCAGTGGCCAGCTGGCTGAGAGAGAGGCCTGCTCGTGGTCCGGAGATGAGGAATCAGTCTGCCTTACAGGCACAGAGACAGGAATAACCAGTGGCATGAAGCTGTCATCTCTGGGCCTCTTGGAACTCACTTCATCTATCTCACTTGCTCCTCGTCCTGGGCCTGATGGGGCCACCGGGGGACTCCAGGGTCTGTGTGGCTCTTGCTGGCAACATAAAAATTTTAATTATGATTAATCAAAAAGTTTTAATCTCAAAGTGAATCATTCCTCCTTTCCACAGCTGATATGCACAATAAATAAGTGCTTAGGAGCTGATAAGAGCACAGAAAATGAGGTCATATTAAGACCGTTCCTTAAAAGCAACCTAAATCAAATGTGACCTTAATTCTGCTGCAGGGTGACACATCATGATCTACAGCCAGTAACAGAGGGATACCAGAGTGCAGAGTGTTATGTGTCACCTGTATATAACACCACAAGATTTCAGATCCAATACCCACAGGAGAGCTGGGTTATACGTTAATGATTAGAGAAGGTGTTCCTTCTATGTTAGGTTCCCTGATCTGCATTCATAATTCTATCCAAAACAGGAATTTAAAATAATCAAACACAATTGGACCTCATAGCAATTTCATAATGCCTGAAATTTTCCAAACCTCTAAACACAATGATCTCTGAGTCAGAAAAAAAGCATTCGAGGAGGAGCATCAAACCCCAGTTTCCCTTATTGTGAGAACAATTCCTGTTTCTCTTCATTACTAACTTTAAGTGGAAGCAATGAAGCAAATAACATCAAACCACTGCAACAGGTCAGTTAAGTTGCAGTGGTTTGATGTTCTTTGCTTGATATAGGTATGTATATATATATATATACACACACACACACACACACACACACACACACACACACACACACACGTCACAACTACCATGTGTCCATTTCAAAACAGCTTGAATCAAGTTAACATAAAAAATGCTTTAATTACTCTCCCTTAGAGACTGTGTTAATGCATAGATTCTTGGTGGAAAGAACAATTATATATGTACTCACACACAGCCATCATTAGTCTAGAGGGAGTGCTGTCCTTCTCAAATGAAGTTAACGTAACAAGGGAAAGACAGAAACAAAAACAGCATGTCCCAGAAGCATTTAGGTTCACTCCTAAGTTTACATTAATTGTACTAATTCTTTGTGCGCAATGAGAGAATGAGCGAAGCAAGCAATTAACATCACTCTAAAGACAGAAGGTGAATTAGCAGCTTTCCTGGAATGGGACAAATTCTCTTTTCAATCACCCATTCCAAAGCCAGACAATTAGCTGACAATTAGCCATGCAATCAACAGAAATGTGCTTCTGGGCTTTGGCCCAAATGTTCTGGCTTCTAAGCAGGCCAGTGGACTAAGGGTGGGGTGCACATGTTGGTGTCACCCATAAGACAGTAGTTGCAGTTACAGTGTGGAAAAGTCTTCGTCCTGGATCTACATATTATGAGACCTAATGGTGACAGTCAGTGAGTGTCTTTTACTAACATTACACTCCCTTAACAACTCAGAAACTTGCAGAACCTGTAAGCATTTTAAACAGGCAGTGCATCCTCAGTTTAAAACTGAAAATAATGTCAACATGTGGTGGTTAAAGATCATGAATGTTATTAGAGATAAACTTCCCTTCCCTTCAGGTATTTATCAATGACTTACCATTAATATAAATGAATCAACACACGCTTGACATTTATTTCTCTGATGTACTTCATATACATATATTGACGTGTGAACTGACAGCTGACTCACCTTGACATTACGTGGGGGAAGAGATTCCCTTTCTGAAGCCTTCTGAGCCAAGGTTTCCAGATTAACCTCTTGTGAAACTCTCCTCCTACGTCTGGTGCTCTGAATTACACCTGTTGGAGCAGCCCTGATGTCTTGCACCGCATTGGTCTCAGAAGCCCCATTCTGAGAGCCTTGAGTAGGATGATCAGTTGGCATGATAAATGGGTTTTCTGAAGGGCCTTCACCCTCCTTAGAAAGACGACGTGATCTCCGGGGTCCAGGCTGTTGAGTCTCAATGGATTGTGGGGGAACGGTTGAGGAAGGCTGGGGGACAGAATCCTGGGCCTGGGTCGACGGAGGATCAGTAACACCCTGGGGCGGTCTTGTTAAGGGAGGGTGATGCTGATCAAGTGAGAGAGCATGTGCATGCTGGCCATCACAGTGACTGTCCACTATGTGCTGGTTCTGATGAGGTTGCTCGGATTTATGATGCCGTTGTGCCAAATCCTGTTGAATTTGTTGCATATGTTGTTGTGGTGGTGGGTGGGCCTGGTTTGGCAGCTGTGCTTGCTGTTGTAATGGCTGTGCCTGTAACGTTTGTTGTGGCTGCTTCTGATGTTGAAGTACCTGTTGCTGCTGCTGTGACTGTTGGCGTATCTGCTGTTCCAGCTGCTGTTGTTGTTGCTGCTGCTGCTGTTGTTGTTGATGCTGAATTTGCCGCTGCATTATTTGTCTTTGTATCTGCTGCTGTTGCTCCTGCTGCTGTAGTTGCTGCAGCTGATGTTGGGAATTTGCCTGTGTACTGTAATTCAAATTTGGTAAGGTCCGATTGCCCTGAACTACCTGATAGTAACCAGCTACCAAGTTCTGCTTGGGCTGTCCAAACGCTAGCTGGAAAGGTTGCAGCACAGAATTACCAGCTGTAGACTGGCCATGCTGCTGTGGATTTAACATTCCAGGCTTTTGTGTCTGCTGAAAGGTTTGCTGTTGCTCCCAATCCATGCTCCGGCCAGTAGCCCCTTGTTTTTCAGATGCCCTAATAGTGGAGGGTTCAGGTTGCGTCTGTTGTTGTTGTACTGGCATGCCCTCGTGCAACTGTTTTGCAAAAGCAGTCTGAGTCCCTAGGTAAGGGGCAAAGTTCTGGGGCCAACCTGACATACCTTGTGACCAACTATTTGGTCTCTGTTGAGGCTGCAAAGATGGGTCTTGGTGTGCCCACTTCATGGGCATTGTCTGTTGGTAGTGACCACGGCTTTGATCACCCTTCTCTGGACTGAAAATGACAGAATTGAGGTACATATGTGGTGCTTCTGCATTGGAGCTTTCCACACCCCCTCTGTCACTGTGACCCGGCCCTGGGGGAGGAACTCCAATCCCATAGTACGCTGAGGCCTCTGTATGCTCAGAGGCCTCTTTCATTGCCACACCCTGATCGTTAAAGAAAGTAATACGCTTTCCCGTTCTCTTTGCGTTTGGCTTCTGTTGAGGTTGCAAACTCATGACTTTCATAAATAAAGACACTGGTGAATGTTGGAGTGGGTGGTTCAGGTGGAGACAAGAGTTCAAATCCCCAAACCACACACAGTTCTCTCCAAAATAATGAAATGTCTTAAAACATCAGCGTGAAAGGTTGGGGTGATACTCTATGCAAGGTAATGGTCATCCAAATCTACTCAACATGGTAGGAATAGGAGTAAGCTTTAAAATCCGTAGCGCAGAAATAACAGCTTCAGTACAGCGTGGCTCTAACATGTCTTTTTTTCTTTACTGCCAAATCGTCAAGTCCTGGTATATGAAACCGGGTTGAAAGGTCTTTAGGTGACGTTGTTGCTCATTCCTGGGAGACACCCTGAGAAGGAATGGTCAAAAATGTTATGGTTAGCCTTTAGTCAGTATATGGGGCTGACTCTAGTGGGGGTTCAGTTAAAATGACTGTTTTAGTATCGTCATAAATGGGGCCCTACAGAAAAGGATTTTAAAAGCAAAAGGGAATTGTTAAGGGTTGTGTAGCTGTGTTATTAGCTGCTTAATTCCCGTGATAAAAAGTATGTTGATCACAAACATTTAGGGCAGGTTGTTCACTTTGTAAAGAATGCACAAAAAGACTCTGACTCATCTTAGCAACCTACATGACACGTGTGACTGTTAACTGTAACTCGGGGGAAAGTGGTTTTTTAGAGGTTTCAGTGTGTTTGCAAAGACAAAAAGTGATAGTTTGTCAGGGGAGCAGTGATGTACAGTTGCACACATAATCCTGCCAACCGTGTGAAAAAAATACTACTTCAGTTTCACAATGAGAGCGTGTTTTAAGGTGCTTCCCCCACAACTCACACTGGCACCAAATATCGTGATAAAGAAAATATCTTCAAAATCTATAACCGTATAACACTAACCTGCAGTACCCTCATTATATAAATCCTGGAGTGACTTATATAATGAGTGTCGTCTAGGTGTCGTCTTCTATGCATACATAACAGCTAACTCCCCTATCTCCTATGTAAAGAAATAGCGATCACCCATGTAAATCCCATCTGTCACTTAAGACTTCTGTGTATTACAAAACACTTAACTCATCCATTAGTGGACATGTATTAAATGGGACACATGCCTGTATAAAAACAAAATTCATTAGGTCCCATATTAAGTAGTATGTGAATTACATTAATGTAAATTCAAATATTTACATATTGTATGAAATATTTAGGGCTGTTTTACATTTTTATTTAATTTTTATCTTTATTTGGCATTGGTGTTTTACTATTGGTGTTTACAACCAACACCCTTACCTGTGCCCAAATCACTGGGCACATTTATTCACATGAATTTATTTCTAAATATATACATCCTATAGCCTATTATGGCATATAACCTATTATAACACCATGTATTTATAATCATTTCTAAACAATTATTCATGATTTTCAACCATTCCCTTTGTTTGTTGAAATTTGTAGCACTGTTTTTGTTTTAATCATTATTAAATACTATAATCTACTGTATTCTGTGTATTCTGTGAGAATTTAGAGTTACAGAATGTTACAAAAAGGTCATTCATCCATGCATGCATGCATGCATGCCGTCTGGCCTACGTAGAGATCAGCTCAAGTAAAAATCAATACAAAAGACAACACGCAGTACTTCGAGCAGCCATCTAGGGCTGCAGTCTTTCATGGGTGTTTGCAATGCAAAAATAAGAAACACTCCCACTGGGATATAAACAACAAATACATGAAGCAAATCAACGTCCAGTTAAAGAATAACGTAATATAGCTCAACCAACACGTTTCAAACTGAGTGTATGATATTTATCTATGTATCTAATCAAACAGTTTACTGGAAATAAATGAAGGCAGATGAATGTCACTACATTACCACAACAAAAATAAGACACCGCGACGTGCATGGTTACACAAGCCGCAGTTTTAGCAGTTGACAAGGTAACGCGTTTAATAGGCTTGTAACGTCAAGGGTGGTTACTTAATCGCACCTGGTTCTTAATTTAAACTACGGACGAATGCAGTAGACACATGCATGAGCTGCCTACCTACACAGCATTCTGGTCATCTAAGGGGGCGTTCACACAGAGCACGTACAACAACAGACAGCATGGAGGCTTTTAAAAGTTAAACTACTAACTTTAAACGCTGTTTGAAAAACCAGCACTCGTGCTGGGGGAAGTAGCGATCGAAATGTCAGACATACGTATGTGTGCTTTACAAACCAACAGTTTAAAACAGCCCTGCGGAAATGCAAGAATTTGTCGGTTTAAACGATCCTGTTGCATTCAAACAAATGCGCCTATGATGCCCAAAAAATGGGTGTGTGGGAAGACCGTTCACTGCATTTTAAGAAACGTACATAATGTTTGCATACTATATCCGTGCCATATCAGTGGACACCCTTCCTAGTGCAGCCAGCTCAGCGCTATTTACCAGAAGTCCTTTGTTGCAGAAAACGGATTATCCAGTCACTAAAGTGAAACAACAATACACCATATGAAGCACGCTTGAGCAGCAAAATAACAGCAGTAAACGACAACCCCCACCTCTCTGATACTAGTTGTCAACTTAATAAATTGTGCGCAATAGAATATATTTTTTTGCTTTCATTATTACAAGGACACAAATAAGGAGTCATCAGATACGATTATTACTCTGCAACAACTTGCTAATGTTCGCCTATTGCACGGTTTCGATTTGGTAAACAAATAATCCAGTTCTGTACAAATTATCTTGACCCCATTTGTTAAGAAATTTAAAACACGAATCCTTACCGTGATCCTTTTTCTCCCATGATCAACTGCACGGCCCATGAGTCGAACGGCCAATGCAACAGTACAGAAATGACTGCATGCTTATCCACTATTGAGTCATGCTATGCTGACCTCACTCGAGTAATATTCAAGTCAAGAGGCAGATACGCGTACAAACCACGGAGAAATAGAAATGGAGGGCTTCTTTGAGAAAATGGCGGGACAGTTGTTTCACAAAATGCAGTCGACTTCGTTATTATTGCACACACATGCAAACCAAACGCATAAAACACACCGTAGTTAACTCGTATGTGGAGTACGGAACAACATTCTCTTTCAGTTGAAGTCTTGTGATCCCCTACTGTCCTGTTGGCCACACCCACTTCCGCGACCATATAAGGCCTTTCCCGCTCCGTGGAGGGCGCTGCAAATTACAGCAAATGCACAGGTCATGCGGGAAATTCCGTCACTGGGAAACGTTCTGTAAGCATGCACTAAACATCCCCATCCATATCTGAATGAAGTAAAAAAAAAACTACAAAATCCTCATACTTGCGGTCAATAAACAAAATGACAAAACAATGCAAAGTGAACAAACACCTTAAACGTGAAAAAGTAAATAAATTAGATGCAAATATAATCATCCTCTAATAATAGTTACGTTTCGTTTACACAAAATACTACTTAGATATAGTGCGGTAAAGTTAGTTTAACATTAGACATTCATTATATATTCGATTTGACATATCTATTAAACTCTGTGCATTCACTGTTTTAAACCAAACCCAACTTAAATGTATATAAACAAATGTCCTCATGTGGTTTAAATTGATGATAAAGACTAATAATAATTAACCTTATAAATCAAGTAATTTAACCATAGGGTTTTATGACAACACGTTAACAGCACAAGCACCAATTATAGACTAGTGGTGATTTATAGAATTTTACTTTAACAATAAATAATACTTAGTTTAAATACTTTACATTGGACACAGACAGAAACCCATGGTTCCAATCCATCTTCATGAAAAAAGCCTTGGAACCTTTACAAACGGCAAACATTATAAATACAACTATGATAGAGCTAGCAGGGAGTATCAGCCCTCTGTGATACACAGACTGCATTTATAATCGTATTGGTGAAAGTTCTCGACTGTAAACCAGTCTGTATAACAATATCCACGCCTGTAAGAATAATTTCTGCGTGCAGAGTTTCATGAACCACGGACAAGAACGAGCATGTGCTGCCGTAAGGAGACACCCATAGGCCTCATCGTGTCAGTGTTTGTGGACTCTCTTCGCTGTACCTTAAAATAAATTGCAAAGCCAACAGACATGCGGCCCAGACGTTCTCGGAGTATGGCATGTTTTAAGTATACCAGTCTCTGACTATCAATAAACAATTTGATGCCTCGAATACTGTTCGGATGTTTGGCTTTAAGGGGTAATGTTATTATTATAGAACACTCCTAAACACATGCTCCCTACTCCAAACAACTGATATTATATTAACCGCCTGTTAATCACCAAATATCCCTGCAGACAACATTTAAATCCGTACACAATGCATGCACGATCTCGTATTACTACTTACACTGCAAGTCCATAAATATATTTCATTTTGTCCTCGGTATAAATGGATCATTCAGTAAACGATGCATGCACTTAATCAGAATTGCAATAAGCGCTGCGATGGCTTTGGGGAAGGCGAACACAAGTTTATAAGACATAGTTGTTGCAACACCACCAAATGTTGCACAACAGTAACATGATCCATCATAATGCAGGCACAGAACTGACATACGGACCGCCACTGATGTAAATTACTTGATATTACTTGATATTAAGATAAGTCGTACTGCTAAGCACTTTCGGTTACCTCTCACATGCGAGGTGGCCAGACTGGCTGCGTTCTTTCAAAAGAGGTTTACATGAAACAGCTTCCTATCCTTGACTGCAATGACTGTAAAAGCGCATTTAATTGTTTCTGTCAAAAGTACGGAACCACCCAATCGCATTCATTCTCCTGGATAAGGTACTATTTCGACGTCCTGCATAAAACTATGCAAATGCATGTAAGTTGTCATGCATTTAAAGTTAATCGGGGTGTGAATGCCTTCTTTCGCATTAAATTACCTTCAGAAACATCTGCGACGTTGCTCCAACGACTCGGATCTTTTTCGTGTTGATTTCAAGAAAAAAGGGAAAAACTTTAAGCCCTTGCCTACAGCGTCACTTCCTTGTTGGTTACAAGAGCGCCACCCGCTGCAAATCGTAGTAATGTCATTTTATCTCTTGCATTTATCTGTAAACACATTAGTGAATCGTGGCAGACAACACATGAATGTGAACATATTGCGAAGACAGTGTAATCCCCTTATTCCAATGTTAGGTGTGTTTTAAAACCATTAGTGTACGACCGTACAGTACAGTAAACCGTACAACACTCACTGTTACAGTGAAACACTCTCTAATGAAAGTGTCCAGCGTAAACACATGGAATTTACGACCAGCCCTTTAACGGCTGTGCTGTGACCAATCAGACGAGAGTCTGAGCGACACGTGATTGTTTCCGGAAATAGTCCTTTCGCTGCAAACGTGATTTTGAACGTCGCAAGGTCTGACTTTTGCAAATCTCCAATCACATAAAGCGTTGAGCGACATTATAACAATAATGGCGAAGGTCAAAGAGTTGTTTTGAATTCTCGCCCAGGTAAACAATGTTGACGATGTTTCTTATTAACTGTAGCCAACTAACCAGTGTTTACTGCAAATCATGTCTCTATAGAAACTAGTTGTTATATCAAGCTAATTAGAATGAATATGTAGCTGTTAAGTAACTTAGTTTTGTATTTTAAGCGTTGTCGCACGGACAATGATACTGGTGCTGACCTGTACCTGTTGCCATGGAGATTAGAGGAGACTGTCGATGGAGGTGGCGTTGGAATAGTGGAGGCAAGAAAGAATGAAACATTATCAGTTGGCACTGGCAAACCTATAATGTGATGGATAGAAGAATTTTACAGATGGTAATATTAATTTCAGCACGTATACTCTGTATACCTGTAGGTTCATTATAATATATACGATGCTATGTGAATTCGGTTGTTCAGTTGGTGTATCCTAGTTGTTGGGCTGACAACTTAAAGGTTGTGGGTTCAAAGCGTAAAGGAATCTATGCATAAATTACCATTGTGCCTATAAGGCATTTAACCTAAATTGTTCCAAACACTGTTCCTGTAAAAAATGTACTGCAAGTTGATTAGGATAAAACATAAAGCTCAGTAAGTAGTTTATAAGTGTCCATTTTAAATATACCTAAAAATGTATTTCTGTAAGTAGTTTAATTTACACTAAAATTGACTTTAGTCATTGCTGTAATAAAATCAATAAAGAATGAATAAAAATAAATTCACTAATTCATCAAGATGGTGGCTAATCTTACATCATATAATACAGCATATAAAAAGTCAAATTTAAACGTCTTAACCAGTGCTTTTACTCAAAAAAGAAATCACAATATGAAACCCCTTTTCTTTGCTATACATGATTATAGCCAGATAAACCAATAAATGCCAAGTGATTCAAATGTGAAGAAAAGTGAAAAATATATAAAGCGAGATCATTTTTTATTATGAGGAACTGTAACAGGCAACTGTAACTGTAACAATTTTTCTCCCTTATTCTGTTGGAAAACCATTTTTAAAGTAAAATCTTTTTTTTTGTTCCACAAAATGTTTTGGGTGCATTCGACAAAAAAAGTGAACAGCATTTTGCAGTATCAGTTGGAACGATGAAAGCCATATGACCACAGTAACAGAGAATCCCCATTAAACAGTGCAGAACAACCAGAAGCAACATACAGTACAATACCAGTATGAATGAATACATTCAAATAATTACAATTTCAAAATAAAATTTTTAAAAATCAAAATCACATAAAAACAGATATCAAACATTCATAAAGTCCCGTTGTATCATCACAAATCTAGATGAACAGGAATTGAGTAAGTGCAGACTTTTAAAATGTTCATTGCCACTATAATTAGCTTTAAAACTACAAGTCCTTCAATATAACATTTCGGACATTGAAAGACAAACTAAAGCAGCCTATTGTTCAAGTCTTTACCTTCCTGAGAGACAACAGAGATCTGACAAAACACAGAACAGCCACAAACTTCAGTGAATACACCAGAAACAGCTTCTTACCCGTCAAGTGGATGGGAGTAAGAAGAAAGATCTCATGGACAACAGAGAAAAAGGCCGTTGTCCTTAGGCTGTTTGTGTGGTTTGCAATTGTGCACAAAAAGAGCTGTTAAACAATGTTTACCTAGTATACACAACAAGATTGCACATTGTATTGTTTCCATGTGTTCTATTGTTGTTCTACTTTCCAGATTAATTTTAGATATAGACTTCAGTAATTGTTGCTTAAATGACAACAAAGATGTCCTCAGTGATCTTCCCTTCTGTAACTATGAACCCTAGTGCAACAACAACACCATACATTCATACATTCTTTTGTGACTGGAGGCCTGTTGATGAATTGTATTGTGTTTCAGGGTACAGTGTAGTTTCCGACCACATCATCATTCTGATCTTAAAACAATATTACATGTATATTTTTAAGTGGTTGGGTAATAAGTGGGATAGTTTAAAGTCAGCCATCATCTCAAATTCCCTCAGCAGGACTTGTATCATGCTAAAAGATTTGAGTGGGCGATTTTAACCCTTCCAATGCCTTACCCCTCTGTAAAGAAATACACTGGTGGCAGTTTCATGCATAAACATTAATTCAGACAGTCTTATTAATGTCCTGATTGCCTTTCACAAAACGAGTACAATTTGACAGGTTGATGCTGTTTATCAGTGTAGTAGGTATGAAAAACACATCTTAAAGACTGGCAAGATTCTGACTTAAAGGGACAGTTTTCTCAAAAATGAAAATTATTTTCTTACCCTTTTGTCATTAATCATAGCATGATTTTGAATCATAAATAGGCACATACTGTAGATTTAAAAGCTATGGAAGAGTCTTATAGATTTGCTAATTTTATATGAATTAGTGCTAATTTGTGTTTAAAGCACAGTCACCAAAGCTGCCATCACCATTCACATTGATTGTATGGAAAAGAACAGCAATAACTTTCTACAACAAAACTCCATCTGTGTTCTACAGAGAAGACAAAACCATATGTGTCTGAAATAATATAAGGGTGGACATGAATGATACGACACTTCATTTTTGGGTGTATTATCCCTTTAAACTTGACAATAAAATCTGTAAACTTGTGTTAGTGTGGAGGTGCAGAACCAGCCAGGTCAGATAAGTGCCCCAATCTATGTATTAGAGCCCCATCAGCCGAGCATGATCATCACTTGATATCAGAGGTTTGAATACTAATTAGGGTTTCATCTTTTCTAACATCTGTTATTATTCTTAACATCTTCAATTTGGTTATTGAGAAAAGAAAGGCAAAAGGAGGGAAGAACCTGGCACAAAAAGTCTGTCAATAGAAGAGTACAGGCTATAAAACAACAGGTGAGAACATCACTGTCACAACGGTCTGTTGGTTCTGTTGCCATCAGAGAAGTAGGGCGGCGGTCCCCACCAGACCCTGTACACCAAAAACAGGGCCAAGAGCAAGGCCCATGTACGCACTGGAGACAGGAAAAATGCCAGTGGCCCATAGGTCTCCAACAGGAAGAAGCAAGAATAAGCCTGCCAGATTAAAAGTACCAGCATTCCCAGGTGCACCGCCAGAGTCCGCCAGCGGCAACCCGGTCGGCAGAAATGTGAGCGGAAGCTGTTACCACGACACCTATGATGAAGACTCCAGCAGAGGTAATACGTAAGAGGCATGTTGAAGAACAGGATCTGCTGAACAGAGAATTTATCATACAGTCATACAGTCCAGTGTTCTGCTCATTACAAACTTGAACAGAGAATTCCCAAACAACATGTAGAATTGTTTACATTTTTTAAATTGTAAATTAAAAGAGAATTTTCATTCTGAGGTGAACTAATCCTTTAATATCTGAAATTTGCCCAACCCTACTATACACTCATAAAAACACTCTAGTTTCATAATGACCTGCTGTCTTACCTGAATAACTCCCACAACGTAAGTCAGACTGCCTTCAAGAAAATGCCCTTCCACAAACGCACCGAAAGCAAAGCAGACCCCGTTGTGTCCATCAATTACTTCCCCAATGAACCATGGGCCTGAAAAATCACCAGACAAAACAAAGTGCTTCTCAGCAGAACTTCATCCTGACATTGGATGATTATAGCGTTCTTGAATGATTATAGCTTTCTTCTTGAATGGGTAAATGGATGGGATCAGGGGTTAGTTTTAAGCATTTATAAGACTAATTATCTATAATAAATTTCATTGATAATCCCATAATTATGTTATCATCTACTATTTATTTTTACCGTTTATTTATTTCGAAAAACACTTGGTCAGAAAAATGTTCCAGTCCTATATTATGTGATTATGTCCCATTAGTTTGCCCATAGTTAACTAGGTGACAGTGACTTACCTAATGCTGTACACAGGTTAAAAAGCAGTAGAGCGTAGTAGAAGGTGTTGACTTTACTGACAAGATGTAACGACGTCCATGCTTGGGAAAACATCCCTGAAAAATGACCATTCTGTTATGAAAGCTACAAGAATTTTATGTAAAGAAATCAAATGCAATCAACATACCTCTTGCAGAAGAAACATGCATAAATCTGAAGAAGATGAGCCCACCCAGGTTTAGTAACACTATTGCCACAAAAGCAATGCGTGCCTGTGCGAACAAACAGGTATCAAGATGTGTTTAGTAAAAATGACAATAAAAATGCTACGATGAATTAAAAGAGAATTAAGAGAGAAGAGAATCCATGAATGAGCATGAATATTCATTACTAGCTGCTAGCATAGCTTTCCTATGACACTAAACAAATAAACCTTATGGAATGTCAAATACAGCATCTTATATGTATGTGACTGTTAATGATGCTTACAGAAACATCACACATGGACTGTTTCATCTTCATACCAGTATGTAGTGGTCTGTGAGGAGAATGAAGGACTGTGTGAAGCTGAAGCTGGGGATGAGATGATCTTCCAGAGTGAACTGCTGCTCCCGTATTTTTGAGCGACCTGCTGAGTCCTGCCATGAGAATTGCAAATGAAAAACAATCTACAATCAGTTTTGATTTAAATAAACAGTTTTACAGAAGATGTACCTTCCAAATATAAATAAACTAGCTTTTATATTGTATGCTTTGCAAGTTGCCAGAGCATTGTTATTTGATTTCTAGAACCTTTTAGAATATTGCTATGTGGTTGCTAGGGTGTTTCTAAGGGGTGGTTCTTTAAGATCTATATGATGTTGTGGACTAGATATGGCTAGGGTCCCTCTTTCAATCTAAATCTATTGTTTTTGCCATACATCCAATGACTTAATAGCACATCTCTCTCTTCAGCAAGCCACATGATCATGTCTGTAGCACAAATGCTGCAGGACAACACACCAAAGTTTAATAACTAGTCCCTTATCCAGGGGTTAAGTAATACTTGCTGTTGTGAACAGAACTGAAAACTAAAGTTCTCCAAATTAACTCCAATTGATCTTCAAGTACCTCTACTTTAACACTGATGGTGTGCAGTCCATCAGAGTAGATTGTTGGGTCCCAGGGAAGCACATAAAGAGGTCCCTCCACACTGACCGCTTCTCCCAGCAAAACTCCATCCACACTCACATACACAACTGTTATCAGAGATTCTGAGAAGGCCAGGACCCTGCACGACCCAATACACAGCACATGCACCCACAATAAGCTCAGTGTACCAAACAGCAAACTTTAAAATGTGACATTCTTGGGATGAAAGAACAATGCTGCATGCAGGGAATAAACACATTTGGATGGAAGACATTAATGTTACGCGAGTGTTGATGAGTGGTTGGAGGTTCAAGGAGACACACACAGAGACACCTGATGTGTGTGGAACTGTGGATCCGACCCAAAGGTTCCACGGCTGGATGCAGGTACTGTGCGTCTTTGGGATTAGTGATGAGCACAGCTGGCCAGTCTTCAAACGTCACGTCTGAGAAACTAAGCAGGTCATGATCAAAAGCCAATATCCTGTACCTGTAGCAAAAGAAAACAATGTACAAAGGTTTTAAACACTTGCTGCCATGATGGTTGAGTGTATGGTTACTGAGGTGTTACTTTGTAGCTATGTGGTTGCTACAGTGTCCCTTGTAGTTGTCCAGGCATTGCTATGCTTAAGGTGTTCTGAGTGGTTTCAGGCATGTTGCTTTGTAGTTGCTACTGTGTTCCAGGTTGTGTTAACTGGCACAGGTCAAATGTGCCACACATTTAACACATTTGCCAAACCCCAAATTTTTAAGATGGCTTCTAGATATGACACCAGATATTCTCTTAGAATAGTAACACTTCCTACCAAGCCTCACAGGGGCAAGCGCACAGGGCAGGCAACACGCCAAAGTTTAACATCTAGGGTTTCAAGTCATAGAAACTAAGCAAGTCATGGTTGAAAGCTAACATTCTGTTTCTGGACCAAAGAAGAAAAACTGTGTGACTACTGGCAAAACTATTTTGCTAATGCATTGTGATGCCAAAGAGTTAGGGCATAACAAAATGTCTTCCTCATATATCAGCTGTTTTTCCTGCACTTGGTAAGATAAGTCAGCTATATTTACATCTGGTAGCATTCCCTTGAGTGTGGGCCTTGTTTTCTGCTCAAGTGCAAATCTTACCTGCGGTTATCCATCCAGTCCCCCAGCTCTAACTCCAGTGTGCCTCCTTTATGTCGGCTATGCAGTATTGGCATGAAGCCTCCCAGAGTATGTAGATGCCCACAAAGATACGCCACAGCTGAGCTGTAAGAAACAATGGATACGATTCTAGAGTCGGCAGATCATTTTGCACATATTCAATATGCCAATATTCTGTGGCAAAAATTAAAGGAAATAATAAAGGGCCCTATAGGCTGATATTACCCTTCAGCTTGTTTACATTTAAGACATAACTGACTGTTGTATTAAAGATCCAGTATGCGATTTCAGTGAAATCGATATTTGAAATTAACACTTAAACAACGCATCCCTCCCTTCATTGCTCGCCCTTTAAAGTAACGAATAATCTCATAAATGTTGTTGCTGTTTACAAAGACTTCTCCAAACCTCATAAGCTCTCTGACTCCTGGGAAGGGGGAGATGACAGTAGATGTGGTATAATGTCCAAACCAGATAGACTTGTTACTGCTGAGGCTCTCCTCTCTAAAGGTTGCCAACAAATCCATTTGAGTCTATGGGGAAAATTCATATTTCAGTCCAGAGAAAAGGCTATTATCACATATATAAAGCTGAAGTTAACATCTCTCCTACCTGACTGAGAATACCAAAGAAGTTATAAGGCCGTTTGGGTCCAGGGGTCAGAGTGGCATCGGCACAAATGAATGAGTAGTTTCCAAAGGGAGTTCTGTGTATGTAGTGAAAGGACCCAACTTTTTGATTGGCAGAGTACTTTCTAGATATTCAGGAAAAGTAATGACTTGTCATTCAGCTTCTTGTTTCACCAACAATTCATCAGCAA
This sequence comes from Botia almorhae, assembly GCA_036877575.1. Lineage (NCBI taxonomy): Eukaryota > Metazoa > Chordata > Actinopteri > Cypriniformes > Botiidae > Botia > Botia almorhae. The sequence goes on along the minus strand of JAZGTJ010000402.1, from coordinate 33,117 downwards.
TCTTAGGAACAACATGCAACAGAGCAACTTTTTTTAGGTAAGTCTAAATCTTGCACAGCTGTTCACATGAGTCACATGGAGTCAAAAATCCATATCTAAAGACAATACACCATTAACTGACTTAACTAATGCTTAAGTATACTTGTCAAAAGAGCACATTCCAATGCATCTTGAAATAAATGTAGGCATGGACTTTTGTAGTGAAAATGATAAATGTTTTAAGGAAGAGGTGGAAAAAGACAGCTTGGTGATGTCAGCTGAAAAGAAAGTTGTTTCAGAGTGCTTTCACACTGGCAGTTTAATTTCATATTTATGAAAGCATTTATTTTAAGCTTTTTGTAGGTTTACAGGATAACATTCCGCATTTGTTATATTTGTACAGACCTGTAATAATTGTTGACGCTCTCCAGTGACATAATATTAAAGGCATCTGAGGAAACAAGAAAGAGAATATTAGTCAAGATGTCCAGGAAATGGAAGACAACAGGGGACAAAATAACTAATAATAAAGCTTTTATTATATGTCTGGCAGTGTTCGTAATGTAATACCAGAAAGGGGTAAATGGGAAAAGATGAAAAATAATATGCAAACTGAGTTATGTGAGCTCATTACAGATATTCATTAGTTTTACTTGCAACCACACCCATTTAAAGCAGCCAATTCTGTAGCTAAATATAAATAAATTGAACAGCATGGAACACAGCTACCCTATGTCCAGAGATAGTGAGGTATATTGACTCACTGTACACACCAACCAGCCAAGACAAGACATCTGGCATTTCTACACATCTGGTTTCTATTTTGGTACTGTTTTGCTGGGTAGCTCCGCCCAAAGTAAAATCTCATTGGTCCACAAACCTGCTACACTTATCTACGTATTAAACTCAATGTGTGTTATAAATGATTGTGATTGTGTTGTGTAATGTGGACAAGAGGCTGTGCTTCCTTTACACAAAGTTTGCTTCCTGTCACCACTAAACAAGCAGACCACTAAACACATTGAACAATATCCTGTTCAATATAGAGCTGGGCTTCATTTACATTTATGTATATGGCAGACACTTTTATCCAAAAAATCCTACAGTGCATTTAAGCTATACTTTTATCATCATGTGTTCCCTGGGAATTAAACCCACAACTGTTGTGCTACTAATGCAATTCTCTACCAGCTGATCTACAGGAACAAGTTTCATGTCAAGTCATTAGACCTGCAAAATAGTGTCCATCTTACTGGACTCAAATGTTCTTACATTGATTTATTGCCAAAAAACAGCAGGACAGACATGGTCAATTACTCTTCTGGTCCCACCGCAATGTACAAAGAAGAAACTGATCTTTATTTAAATCCCACACACAAACTAACAGCCACTTTAATGCAGATTTCCAGATGCAATTCACACTAGAAGTTAAGGAATAATCACCATGGTTTCCTCGAATGTCAATCCATTTTGTGCGTTCCAACACTTTTGATCTTTTGAGGACATTGTGGTATGCCTGCCACTCCACTTCATGTTGAAGAGAACCCATTTTACTCTTACTCTTTGCGTCTGTTAAGTCCCCTGTTAAAATATTACAAAAACAACATACTTGGGTTTTATGTAAAGTGACTACATACAAAATATGGGAATAGGGAAAATTTACAGTATGGCAATTTTGTATGTTAAATATCTAAAGCCGCTCACCTGTGGCCAGCACAAGATCAGGTTTTATCACATCAATAGTGTCACTACAGAACTTTTCAAAGTCTGGAATCCGCCTGGGATCACGAAAACGACTGATATGGATGTCAGATACCTGCACAGAATAACCAGCATGGTAAGGAGTCTGACGCAGGCTTGTGTGCAGACAGGGAGGGTGTAAAATCTCACACATACAACCTATTTATAGAACAAGTGTCACTGGCATTTAACAGGAGGCGTCCCTCATACTGTACTAAGTCAGTTAGTTGCTGATGGTGTATTGTTCTACTATCCAAACACACAGAAATGTGAAAACACAGACATGCGTCTCATCTTTATAACAGGTCTGGATCAAGTGGATCTTCCTCAAGCGATTCTACTACTGGCTGTGTCATGTCACATGTGACTAATGCTGTAACATACATTGGGTGATGTGACATGCTTTATAACTACTATACTCAGATAGAAATGTTAAAATATGCTAATATAATTGTGTAATAATAATGTATTAGTATTAGTTCTTGAATTTTAGTCTGTGTTCAGAGATTTCCTGTGCAGCATCCAAAAAGATGAAAGAACAGAAAATATCTTAGGTGACTTTTTTTCTATTTGTCCTATGCGATTTTGTGTACAATTCAAATGAATTGTTATTTATGAAATAACTATTTAATAACTTCATAATAAATTTATTAATATATAATATATTTTATCACATTAAACATGAGCATATTTATTATGGCAGTAATAATTTATTATGGCAGAACACAAAATAAAAGCCATCTGACAGTCAATCACGATCAACTCACTGACAGTACAATGAGAGTATGACACGTTATGACCTCTCAACACCAGCAGTCTTGTTGACAGAACAAACTTACCTGCACAAACCAAAATATATTCTCCAGCTGTCCGCTGGGATACGGTGGGCCGCTCCTCTTTTTCATGCATTCTTCTCCGAATTGATCTAAACTGCATTTAGGGTGCCAGGTGGTGTCATACCGGTCAATCACCCAAGAAGTGAAACACGCCAGCAGCAGCCCAACAATTACCAGAGCCGCAAACAGCCGAAACATCCTGCTAAAATGTCACTGCCTTTGCCGAGGTCCTGGTCATGCACTCCTTCTCTTCATGTTAAAGGCGCCTAACAGGCAATTGAGACGGCTTACATCCTCGTTCACTTGACTTAGTGAAGGGTTCGCCGCAATGGACGTACAAATCAACGCGCTGTAATTGCCAACACCATCCATTGAAAACTTCCGGGTGGCATGAGTCCTCCCATTGATATGAAACTGACGAAAAGGACGTGACAAAGAATTTTAAAATAAAAGGGCGGGGCTAAAAATTACTCGCCTTGGCCCGGAAGTTATTTTAGACAAGCTAAAAAAATAAAACGATTAAAGCTGTCATTTTCACATAAATAAATACAACATAAATAGTTGTATAGAATAAGAAATGTTGTATTGTCCATTAGTGAATTTTAAGTTCAAATGGCTGCCAAAATATTAATCAATATATTGTAACCAAGAACTAAAACTACATCTTCTACATCTTGAAAATACCCCACATACAATGAGCAAAGTTAAGTTAGTTAAATAGCCAGGATTTGTTTAATGTATTTATTTATTTATTTTGAGCCACCGGGCGCCTCCTATAGAAGACAATACGAAATTGGAAATACCTTTTCTCATAAATGACCTTTCTACTACAGTTCGTTCATTGATTTAGTCAGGCCAAAGATTTTTGTTGAACCGTCACATATTAACGGGTCTCTAAATGTTGAGGAATACAGATTTACTTTAATAAAGCCGATTTATAGGGAGGAGGCTTATTATGCTGTATGCAGTAATTCTCTCAAAGGATTCCAATGAACAAACTAGGGTGTCACTTGCTTGTATTTGTAGTGTTGTGCGTTATGGTGTTAACGCAAAAAACTTTGTTAAATCAATACATGTAACAAATGACCTGAGCAGTTACCTTGATATCAGAAATTATATTTTGTAAAAATACATTTTGTATAAACATTTAATAAATTGCTTGTATGTGCACATATATTGTATGTACAGGTAAACAGATAATGAACCACTTTTCATTGTATCAACCCTCTAAATACATTAAATACCTATTTTTTTTAGAATCGCCTGAGACAATTCTTAATGCAAGGTGTGAACAAGTATGTGACAGACACAACACAACAAAAGTGATGCAGTGTCTGACACCTAATCCCTCTTTATACTTCACAAAATACCATAATCACCACAGATTTTTCATTTCATTCATTTATTTATTTTTCATAAATTAATACATTTTTAGGCCACATTCAATATCCAGAGAGATTAAGCATAAATTGCAAAAAATCTATTAATCTGAAGAGACCGGCATTTACAGCATACAATGTGACAATTAACAATGAAGTGAGTGAATATTTTCACATCAAGACCAAACCAAAGAAAATTTTCTTAACTGTAGAAATTAGGTTTTTACCTCCAAGACAGGGTGGAAAACCTAGAACAAACACAGCTACAATGTTACCCACCACTGGATTGGCAAAGATTCCCTCTTGCAGACACAGAACAGCCTTGTTCACGAAACAAGACAACAACCTGTACTGCACATCTGAGTCTGAGGATTTGGATGCAAACAAAAACTCAACTTTATTTAAAGAAATAGGAAAACAACTATAATAATAACAGAAGGGTAAACATTTGCACATGACTGTATGGACACAGGAGAGCATGTCTGAGAGCAGATTCATTACTGGTGCAACCCACTGAAACCGCATGGTGCAGTGCAAGAAACTGATCCACAAACAGTGCAAGTAAATAGATCTGTGTTTCCTGTGGTTTGCGACAAGTGGTTTAATTAAATAGCACAGTCCCACAGCAGTGTTGCAGTAGTGATGTATTTTTTGTCAGCTTTATGCTTTCAAAACAATACATTGTAAATGAAGGGATGTTCTTGCAATATACTATTAGAAGTGCATTTTATTGCATAACAATCTAAAGTATACTTACACTGCAATTACAATAAATCTCATGAGTCTAGAGAATCAGATGTGGGGACTCACACAGCAGCATTTGGCGTCAGCTTGTAAACTCTTCAAAATCTCCAGAATTTCTGGGTTTACATCTCTGCTCTTAAGTCCAGGCTGGTAGATGTAGCAGCCCTCGTCTGATTTACGACCCAACGATTTTTTCATTAAGAAGAGACACATATTACAGTAATTTTATTGAACATTTCGCCATCAATTATCAAGATAATCCTAATATTGCATAAATTTGCATATTTTGTTGTTTATACCACATGGAAAATTAAGTTCAGTGTATAGGACAAAATTAACTAATGAAATCTCAAAATTAACTAATGCAAAATTAACACGTGCCTCATTCTAGACACACTAGATACAACTATCTACATGCAACTATTTACAACTGTCTAGCGATCATTGCAAATGCTTACTCTGCATCATGCCCTTGTCTTTGGTGAGAGTAATTTTCTTGTTGGCATTTCCAAGCAATGTCCACAGCTACTTCCTCCAACACACAACTGCCATATACAGAAAGTGTTGTACCAGGAGTATCCACCAGCTGGTGAACCAGTCCCATTTTCTTGGCTTTATCTGCATAAATGTTTCTTCCTGTTAGCATCATATCAAAGGCACTGGGAGGACCAACCTACATAAAGGCAAAAGTGTTACAACACGTTGAGGAGAACCAATCAGGAGAACAGTTACAAAGCTTGAGTCATATGATATGTCTTGGGCAGTCTCTGTGTTCTTCCAGCTTCAGGCAGCAGGCCGAGCATCACATCAGGGGTTCCGGTACCGTCTTCTTACTCTTGGTGGCCACTCTGCACTGACAGGCGATGGCAAACCATGCAAACAAAATATTAACTTACTTTGTTGTGTCTACAGAGATCTAAAAGCATTTTGTATGGATCTTTTCATGTTGTAAGTAATGTCATTTAAATTTAGTGAGAGAGATGAAAATACTATTTGCTTTTTATTCCTAGTTTTCTTTTAGTTTAGCATTATAGTTTAACTGTTTAATTAATTCTTGACACGTTATGCATCGTTGTTTGGTTTTTGTTTGTGTCTTTATCATTAATTGCTTATTAAAAAAGGTGTTTTAATAAGTAAAAATGTCTGTTAACAAAAATTTGATAATCATATATTTCAATGCACTCCAAAGAAAGCATACATTAATGAGCCAAGACATTATGACTAGACAAGCTGGTGGGGTATGATGTTCTGGGAAGTACTATCCTGAGAAACCTCAACGGCAGTTTCACCTCCAAACTTACAGAACCTGCTTCTAAGGCCAGACATCACAGGGCACCTTCAGAGGTCCTCTGTAGTCCATGCCTCAGCAGGTTGCAGCTAATAGACAGCATGCAGAGGACCAACAGCTCAGACAGGTGGCCATAACATTTTGGGTTATCAATGAAGACCTGGGGAACTGGGAGGCCAGTGTAATACCTTTAAGTGTTTGTCTTGTGCCTCAAAAGATTTCTAAAAAATATGTGCAGTGTGGCAGGGTAAATTATCCTGCTGAAAGACATCACTGCCATTAAGAGGAACAGTATTGCCTAGTCCGCACCACTGTTTAGGTAGGTGATATGTCAAATTAATGCCTGTGTACCAATTCAGCTATGTGCTATTGTAGCAGAGTTGGCAGAGCATTGTGTTAGTAGAGCAGTTGTGGGTTCAATTGCAATGGAACACATGGACTGAAAAGTTGTAGACCCTGAATGCGCTGTAAGTCACTTTGGATAAAAGTGTTAGCCAAATACACAAATGTAAAAGTTAAGTCCCTGTGAATGACAAAGAAATATGATGCAGTACCTCTAAGCCTCCTCCAAGGCACAATCCTTTAATGGCAGCAACAAAAAGGCTTAGAAGACTTCTCAATCTTCTCAAACATCTTCTGCCCCTCCTGAGAGAGTTTGGCGACCTCCTCTGGAGTCTTACAGGCCTGAATCATGCTAAATACAAAGTGATGGGAAATATAAGCACAGTGCTCTGGATAGCATCATTTCCCCAAATCTCTTAACTTCTGAAAGCTCGAAAGACGATGTATTGACCTAACAATACAAAAATAAATGCATTATATTAAGAGATAATATATTATTACCTATAGATTTAAAGAAATGTATATTATTACTTTTGAATTTGGGCAATTGATGCAGACCACTGCTACATCTCTCTTGACTAATAATTCACATTGGTAACCAGCTAAATAAATATCAAAAGAAAATAAGCACTTAAATACATCTGGTAATCCAGTAAACATTATGTATCAATTCATCATGTAGCAACTCAAATATATATGTACCCATCATACAGGAAGCAACTGTGATGGTTCTCCTGGTGGCACCTTTATTGAAAAGGACATTTGTGAATGAAAATAATGAAAAAGACATTTAAGTTACACAACAAGTGAGGGTCAGATCAGGATAAGTCACAAAAACACACTGAAAATAAATGACACACATGATGCCTGTACAGACACAAATGAACTTTCACCTAGATTCTCATCACCCTACCCTACTTACACTACAAACACAAAAATGTCAAACGCTTCCCAGAAATGATAGGAACACAATACGGTGCATAGAAAACTTCTCTGTAAATATTATGGACAATATTATTTATTACCTATCAAGAATACTGCATAACTGTATTTGTAAATAAATGACAATTTAATAAACAAAACTTTACATTTAAATGTACTGGCTCATGAATTTCGGAAATTCTTATTTGTATTTGTCTGCTTGCTTTAATAACAGAATGAACTCTGGCTGACATGCAGACCTGATGATCGCAGCATGATTTGAGAACGTTTCGAAGAGCGTGTAGTGTGTCTCAATTGACGCAAGAAAATCTGACGCTTTGTACAAATAGTTAATATAAAAATGTAACAAATGTACTTGTATTGAATTCATGATCCAGCAAATAAGGCAGAACCTTTCTTCCTCGACTTCACAGATCATCACAGATTTGCAATGTCCTCTCAGGTTTTTGAAGCCCGCAGTTGTTTGTACAATCTATATAACCTTCTGCATGCTAGTTCTTGACATGATATATACTTTGGTTTATGATAATTTATTAAATAAGTTTAATCAATTCAAAACATTTCCAAATCAATTGGAAAGCCTGCAATGTGACAGGCAGCCACAAGATGGCCAAAAAGCGACAAGTACGTCTAGTAAATAATGTACCTGAAAATTTATTAACTAATTATAATAAAATAACCTATTGTAAATAAACCTATAATTGTTTATAACAAATCAAACAGTCACTATGGAACATATGAATAATCCAATGTAGTTACTTAAAATAAACAGTAAATGTTAGACATGTAAAAGCAAATAATATAGTCTGTGATGATTAAAGCATTTTATTTTGACAAATGACAAATGATGTTCTACACTCTTATAAGGTTTGTTCTTGTGCATCATAGTGGTCTCATTGTAAAGCTTGTACTTTCACAAACAGTTCTTCTAGAACTCGGGATCATTATCACATGATAAACTCATCAGGACAAGAGACAGAGCAAACCCCCAGCCCCTAATCACACTATCACACTCTCAGTTCAAAAGGTTTAAATGATATAATGACATTGGTTTTTCATATCTAACATTTTTTATTATGTGGCTATATATATATATATATATATATATATATATATATTGCTTACAATGTAGGCCAATATAAATTGTAAAAAGCAGTGATTGCCACATAATTACCAATAATAGTCAATCAATTATTGTTACCATAGACATTACTCTAGGTCTCTTATCTTAGAGAATTGATTTGAGGACTGCAGTGAGTGAATAAGGACCATTCTCTATTGTTTTAAAACAGGGCCCCATACACTGCTTTAGTGATTGCCTCACACTGCTCTCATTAAGTAAAACCACACTGTGTCCACAGTATCCAAATACTGTTGTTTCACAACAAGTATCCCCTGATCTGGCCGTGCAAGAGTGGAAATCTATTTAAAGAATTAAATACTTATCACGGTGTTTGTGGGCTATGTTAGTGCAGTTGGTTCCAAGGTCCATTCAAGACATGGTGTTTGTTCAGCTGTGCAAGGAGCAAGCTGTCATTCTGCATGAGCAGACGCCTCTGACGACTACATTTTAACTCTATGCACATTAACATATACATGACTCATCAACCAAGCAATAGATTATTGGGTTTATTCTGATACATGAAAAATAATGTTTGTTCTAATACATCTCCATCACAAGAGGTTAAACTAGCCACAGCTGGCAAATGATGCTGTTATGTGGTTTGTTAATGATTTTACAATCCTGGGGGTCAATTGAACACTCACAGTTAACAATCAAATGAAAATAAATGCCAATGTGACAGATAAATGGAAACATTTACTTTGTACATTTTATTGGTATAATTTCTCCTACAAATGAACATTTCCGTATTTTGTGCCTAAAGTGCCTATTAAATATATAATAAAAACATGTTGAGAACACGCAAATACAAAAATGAATTTGCTTGCATTTCTTCATTACAACTTATGAAAAATAAATATCTGCTATTAATATCAACTGCATCAATAAATCTTATAGGCTTAACTTGCAATATGTTTTGCGACTTTTTATTATCTATCTATCTATATGGCAATCAATAAGAACCAACAACATACAACATGGATAAATTTCTATTCGGTTTCTTGCATTTACAGGTTTAAATACAAAACAGTCAATGGAATCTAATAATGCATTAAAAGGGTTCTCTGAGACCTCTCACATAATTCTGCAATAAGCAGATTTGATATAATTATCCTAATTTGACACAATTCTTACAATCAGCATTAAACAAACACACACTTCCATATTAAATGCAATATGAAGCCAATGTTATACTTGACCTAAACAGTCGATTCCATCTCTGTGTGTACATAATCCTCTACTTCCTTCCCATCACCCCATGCTACATTGTGCCTGTGAAATTCAGTCTGCCTGCAGGAGTTTCCTTTACTCATGGGCAAATCAGACTTTGGCTTAGCTCTTTTGCTCGGATTACAACAAAGCTTGGGGCCACACTGACTCTGACAGGAAAGCTCACACTGGGAGTCACCAAGTTCTTCAGAAATGGAGGAAAACTCTGGCTGAACGGTAGTGGCGTGAATGCCTTCATCATGGAAGATGTCTTTAATGCGTTTGGCTATGTCCATGTAAGAGGCCGGATCGGCACATTTGATGTGAGCAGTGGCAATGATGCGATTCCCAGCCAGCTGCCAGATGTGCAGGTCGTGAAGGGCCAAAACACCATCCAGGTTCCTCAGCTTACCATTTAGCTTGTGCAGATCAATCTCCTTGGGTACTGTTTGCAAGAGGATGAGAGCCGATTCCTTTAAGAGAGGGAAGGTTGTGTATAGCAAAACAGACACCATTATTACACAGAGCGTTGGGTCTAGGTAAAGCACCCAACATGGCCCAGCTACAGATACATTTCTGTGGTTGGTTGCGGATGGTTTGGATATGCTCAGGACTGATGCATTAACATGATGGTGTTCAGTGAAGTCACCGCTACTGCAGGGATTGTAACAGATCTCTTCACTCTGGCAAGGCATCCACACAAAATAAAAAATCAAGGCATTTACCACCACAATGACAGAACCTAACGCATCTCCCAGCACGTGCAGGAACACCCCGCGCATGTTCATCTGGGACGCCGAATCAGAACTTTGATCCAGATCCTCCAATGGGCCGTTGGCTGTGATTCTGATGTTTACACTGTCTGAACATGAAGAACAAACCAACAAGTCAGCAAAAGTCATAGAAAGTGAACAAATACAAATAAGGAAAGCATATACACATGTATTCATTAAATGATACATTTTTAGCTTTACACATGCAGAACTGTAGCTAAGAGATTTTATGCAAAGCTAAACTTACAGGGCTCCCACATTTTCTGACCAATAAATTTCTATGACCTTTTGTTATTTGTGAAACTTTTATTAAGACTCTTTATTCTGTTAACTCGGCTCACTCAAAATGACTCAACTCAAATTAGCTGTTTTTAATCAAATATTTTAAAGATGGGCATAAAAATGTTCCATTACTTTTAAGATTTTTTTCACTTTAATTAAAATGACTTTTCCAGGCCTGGAAAACACTTTTAAAATTCCCCAATGGTTCCAAGATTTTTAACAGGAGCCCTGAACTTACATGTGGTATTTGATTTCTTGAAACTATATTATGATGTTAATACCTGACTTCAGCTCAACAGTTTGAGCTTGTGGAGTGTTGCTATTTATCATGAGATTGTGTGCCTCTTCATGTGCCTTAGATTTTTCATAATCTCTTCGATTTGTCTTGCCAACATGTGAGTGTCCACCATGAGAGTGTCCCCCATGAGAGTGTCCATGCCCACCGATCCCTGCGTGTCCGTGGAACAGGAAAAGACCAAGAAGATTGACTAGGAGACCAGCAACGCCAACCCAAATGACAACGCGTGGATTCTCTATCTCATGAGGCAACGTGTAACGCTCGAATGCCTCTAATAAAATAGTAAAACAGAGGGCCGTTAAAAACACAGCATTAACTAAAGCTCCCATGACTTCTGCGCGGATCCATCCGTACGTGTTCTTATCTGTGGCTCGGGCTGTCTCCGCAAAGCTCACAGCGATCAGCGCCACGATCAAAGCTATCACATCCGACAGCATATGAAAAGAGTCGGACAACATTGCAAGAGATGCTGTTATTCTGCTTATCACAACTTCAACAATAAAAAATCCAAGCGTTAAAAAGATCATGCAAAGCAAACGTGCTCGATTCTCTCCCAAACCCATATTTGTTTGTCCTCAATGTTAAAATAATAAGGTCCGAGAAAAGTTTTGTTTTTTCAAATTATTTACATTTCGTAGGGACAAGCGTTTAAGTGTATACAATTTGTATTAAAATTGATCATAAATAAGAAAACAATCCCAAATAAAAAATATAAGCTTGTATATGCTGTCGTTATTGGCAACTCCTAAAAATGACAGTTGCGCGACGCAGTAAAACAATACGTTCAGCAAAACAAAAATTCATCCTCAAAGCGAAACACCGGCTCTTCTAGAGTTATGATGAAATAAAAGACGCTCTTGGATCTCCAAGAGAAGTTAAACGAAACGTAAGACTTTGCACCCGGACCGGTAAACTTCTCCACACGGTCTATGAGGGGAAACGCACTCCCACGCGTCCCCATTGGCGGAATATCACTGTATGCTGAAGTCACATGGTCAGTGACAACAAATTCTACAAGATTGTGACTCCAACGAGAACAAGACAAGAGAATTACTTTAGATAAGTTTGTTGTTTTTGTAGTTACTTTAAGTGATTTCTTTTGTAATGTTTATATATATATATACTATTCATACAGTATTATATAACTACTGTATGAATATATACAGCATTTAATTTGAACATTTTGTGTTAAATCCAATCCTGCCATTTATATTAAAGTGTTTAAAGTACAAATCCAACAATGCAAATATCAATAATTATATCAATTATTTTTGTCATCGAATGCAATTTAATAAAATTAATCCAAGATGCGCAAAATGCAATGCGGAAATAAAGTAGATTATCGTCACCTATTAACTTAATTATTGTTAATTTTGACTCACAGCATATTTTTATCGGTATCAGTCACAGTAATATTAAATCTTTAAGTGCAATGGCATTAACAACAAAAACTTAACCATTAACTGTCACAGACTGTTTTAATCATCTGTTATTGTGCTTTATCATATTACATTTAATACCCTAATTATCACTGATCTCATCATTGAAACATTAGGTGATTTAAAATGCGTCAGCATGAGAAAAAACGATCGTCTACCTATCAAAGGCACTGCGCGCACTCTGTCTATTGTCTGTGACGGAGCGGGTGTGTACAGACAGCGCATGGCAAGCACATGGGCGAGCTGCATATGGAGCTCAATGCCCGGAGCGGAATGTAATGATGAAGCACCTTGGACGTTGGACCAAGATGTTTTTGCGCTAGAACAATTTTTATATGATGGATATGCATTTACATATCCAAAAGCGTATTTTATAACTGAGCATTTGCGTTTTCATTCACTCTCACGTTTGCATATAACATAGCAGAACTTTAAGACTTTTTTAAAACTCTTTAAGAGGTTCTTCAAATCATTACCAGAAAGATGAGAAACAGCCTGTTGTGACCACTCATACATCCAGATCTCCAAATCAAAAGTACCTTGTGAGTGTCTTACATTGCGATATATCAGGCAGACATACAAGATCTGTTGTGCAAGGATAACAATATAAAACTGGAGCTCAAAGAAGATCCAGAGTTAGGTTAGGACTAAAAACAAAGAAAATTGAACATGTTATGAACTTGGGAAATCAGTCAAGTTCTGTTGGATCTACCAAAATGAATGAGCGTAGTTCAAGATTACATGCAAATTTTTGTTATTACTATTGAATGCAGTGAAATGGGCATTGAACATGGAAAAAGTTGAACATGGAGGATCTGGCTGGCAGTGAGCACCAAAGCATAACAGGTGGGCAAAGAGGTTCAAAGAGGCAGCCAAAATAAACGTATCACTTTCTGCCCTTGAAAATGTTATCTCAGCCATGGTGGATGGGAAGAGTACTCACATTCCTTACAGAGATTCCAAACTCACTCGCTTCTTGCAGGACTCCCGTGGGGGCAACTCTAAAACAGCTACATTTGGCCCATCTTTGTGCCACTATGAGGAGACTCTTACCACACTGAGGTATGCTAACAGAGCAAAGAACATTAGAAAACAAGCCAAAGATCAATGACGACCCCAAAGATATGCTGTTGCGTGAGTTCCAGGAGGAAATAGCTTGTCTGAGGGTACAGCAGAAGAACGAGGGATGCCAGCTAAAGAAAGGAGAAATAATATGCGGATACAGAGAAGTATGAGTAGTGGAGAGATGGAAACTACAGGGATGTGGGTATTGTACAGACGGTACAAGAGGAAAGTGTGGACCAAAAATGGTGGAAGCAACAGATGGCAAAGACCTCGGCCTATTACAAGCCAGATTGCAGCAGGAAACTTGGCACGTTGAATGAGAAAACTCTGGAAGAGTTGCTGAAGGAGCAACAAGCTGGAAACCATGATTGAAAAGTATAAAGTTAATTCTTTCCACTGATCTTTTGTCTAGCCGCAAATCATAGATTATATTCATAATAAATCACATTAAACATTGTGTGCTATAATTGTGTGCAGGCTATGGAATGTAAGCTTCTGGTTGGTGGGAAATCCATCATTGATTACGCAAATGAACAACAGAGAATGTTGGAACTGAGGAGGCAGCAGATTGCTGAGCAGGTAACAGTAGTAATGGACTAACCATAGAATAGCTGTAATACATAATTATGTAAATACAATTAAGGATTGGAATCTCAAATACAAGTGTTTAATAAATCCTGCAGGGAGAGAAAGGAAAGAGATATGCAGCAGCTGATGTTTGAACAAGATGATGAGACGATCAAACTAAAAGAGACATTCTACCCCCTTCAGCAAGAGTTGGAATTTAAGACCAAGATATTGTTTGTAATATTCAGTAGTTACCTCTAACAAGTTGATAAACTTATAAGTAGTGTTCTCAAGACCTCTGCTCATGTCAGTTCACAGTTTTGTATTTATGTACTTATATATTTGTAACATGCCCTTATTTGATGCTCATAATTATCAAATAAAACGTTTTACTGTTTATTAAGGTGTAAGAGATTATGCTGTATTGTGAATATAGTCATAGCTAAGGGCGTGGTGAAATATAATGTGAAGTGGACTTATTTTAAAAAGCACTTTCTTGCATAAACTGTGCAAAGTTGTAGTAGGGTTTACTACATTACTGCAATTATTTTGCATATACTACCCTTTCTCCTCAAATAAACTGTTATGTAATAGTTAACCTAGTAGTAGATTACAGTTAAAACAGTTCTTAAGTGTTTTCCTTTTCCTCCTGGTTACGAGTTTGTTTTCAAAATGTTAGTGCATCATAGTTTTTTGTCCCTCTTAACATTACATTGGCTGGTCATCTCACATTTTTACAGTAAGGTGCAGTTGGTGAGGTCCAAGATTGGAGATATCATCAATTAACATGTTGCAATGAGATAGGAACTGGAGCAGACAATAAATGAGTTGACAAGAGAGATGAAATCCAAATATGACCTTTACCTGTCATCATAATTGTATATTCATATGTTTAACACCAAGAACATTATGAAAAGACAAAATAACTGCATATGCAATGTTGTTTGTTTCTAACCAAACAGATTTTTTATCTTGGCTTGTCCTTTTCATATTTCCAGAAATCTGGTAATTGAGAACCTTATTCCTCCAGAGGAAAAGAATAAAATCATGTATCGTCTCCACTTTGACAGTGTGCAGGACCAGTGGAAAGTCTTACCTCCCTTCTGAAAAGTGAGAGA
This sequence comes from Botia almorhae, assembly GCA_036877575.1. Taxonomy (NCBI): domain Eukaryota; kingdom Metazoa; phylum Chordata; class Actinopteri; order Cypriniformes; family Botiidae; genus Botia; species Botia almorhae. The sequence continues at coordinate 17,993 of JAZGTJ010000402.1, read as the reverse complement.
CAAACACTGTTCCAAACATTACAAGGCAATTATGATGATATTCTTCTCTTATTATATTTTGTCACATTTCTCAATAATTCACCTCTTGTCAGACGAAGGCCAACTTCAGTGGTAGGATCCAAGGGACCAATTAGTCAGTATGCACAAGTTGCTGTGGCAACCGGGTTTCCTTCTTGATACAGGGTTAGTGTTAAACACAGAGATAAGAATTTGTGTGACTTTAGTGGCTCCTTAGAAAAGCTATCTGTTATTATAGACATATAATGTGCACAGCACTCTTTCTTTAAATACAAAAAAACAACTTCTGTTGACACAGGCTGAGAACATTATGCTTCTAGAACTGGACATTTCACCACCCACCATGGTTCCCTTGGACCTTCAGAGGTCAAATATAAAGACCCAAAACTTGATACCTGAGTTTGGTCTTTATAGAAAGAGGACGACTGCATCACGTGTCATGAAAGCTAGATCATGGTGAGCACCTTGCATGTTTATCATCCACCACTGGCAATATTATACTACGCTATCTTAAGAGCTAAAATGAATTGTTCACATTTAAATCTTGCTCCTTTCTTGCTAAGGTACCAGGGGCCTGGTCAATCTGCTTCTTCATCAACCAGCTCTGTGGCCTCTGGGCTTCAATGTTCAGCACCTGCTATGGGAGCTTGTGTAGCAACCTCCAAACCTTGAGCCTATGCAGTGAGAAATAGAAGCATAGAATGCACTGTTAATTTTCCTTTGCTTTGTTTTCTAAGCTTTAAGACCATTTATCTTTTCTAGTCTTGTTTATTTTTTAGTATTAAATCTTTGAATTAGCAATTTTAAGCACAATTGTTTTCTATATACTTGAAAAGGCTAGTTTATGCTAGTTTAAACTACTTAAACTAGTTTAAGTTTGTGATGTCAGTCACAGGCAGAAATGCAAACAATAAATGTGTCATAAAGAAATGATCTCTCTTTCTGTATTTAAAACACCATGGTTGACCATCAGTAAAATTAAGTATGAAATATGGGAGATAACAGAAAAAGCACAAGAGGGCTTATGATGCTAGGATCCTAGTATGTTTAAAAATGTATGAACAACCTACAAAGATTGATAGATTTGTCAGACATTTGTCAAAAAACGTTATACTTTTTCAAATCCATAATTACCAACTGTTTTAATGGCTGTATATTGTTAGTTCTCTTCACACGTGTAACATGAATTTAACGCTTGGTTAACATCTGCTAAATTTAATTTGTATAAACGCTCAACACAGCATGATAAAACGCATATGCGTTTCTATTTCGAGTATGGTGAATAATTTGAAACCTTTATCCAAATACAAACAATAGGAACAGAGTAGCCCTGGGTAGGTGGTTTCCCTGAACTGTCATAGTACAGTAAGATGACGTTTCCCAGAGGGTCACATGATATGTCTCTTACAGTAAAAATCCAATATGGCAGAGATGTAGGTCTTGCACGGTAACTAAAACAACATCAACAGTTTTTACAGCACCCTTGGAAAACTGGGCGATTTTTCGCGACCGACCGCAGACATGAGGGAAAAACAGAAGAAGAAAAAGGGGAGAACATGGGCAGAGGCCGCCAAAACGGTAAACCTGCGGACTTCTTGAGCGTTTGTTTAGCTTGTTTTCGCCTTGCGCTCCCACTTGTACAACCGTGTTTATGAGTTCATGACCCGCTGTTGTAGGCAAAGTATTGCGTATACATTTCTGGGCCTGGTTTCGGCTAGAGCTACAAAAGTGCACTTAGATTAATGCATTTCAAAGCGTGACGTATAGAACAAATCCAATCTTTTTTAAGTGAATCGAAATTAAATGAAAAACTTATTCAAATACGGGCGGTGTTTTGAAAGAACGTCTGCATTATGACGTCCGCGTACTCAGCTGCTAGCTCGCGCGAGGCAGCTTAGCTCGCTTCTATGTAGTTACACTTCACCGCTTAGCCTGTTAGCTTAGCTCACCTAAACCCAAGACACTTATATGTGAATGGATTTGATTTAATTTGTTTTGTGCTGAAAATAAACACGATCGCACCGTACTTAAACGTTTCGGTTAAATGGCAATGTTATGAGAGCTTGTCAAACGGATCGTGTTTATTTACCATCATCGGTAATATTGTTATGTCCATCTTTCGACTTGATATGTTGAATTCAGTCGAACGTCCATTTGCACGGAACTTCAGCTGCACGGAACAGCTTGTGGCATTCAGCGGCACAAGTTGACACTGTAAATAAACAGTGTATAAACCTAAATACAATGTTTGTGGGATTTAAAAATTAAGCCTCGCATGTATTCAGTTTTACACTAATGCACGTTCTGTTTTATCAAAGCAGAAAACATTCTCAATAGCTGAAGACCTGACGTTTATTTATAGTGCATTCAAAGACAACATAAACTAAGCATGTACAGCCACAGGTGTTCAGGTGTAAAATTTAATACCTATATTTGCTGTTGCTGAGATTAGGCTTTGGTTCAGATAATCAGAAGTTTGTCTTACAATAAAGTTGCTCCAAAAAGTGTTTGGGCACTTAAACCTGAAATGTATAAAAGTCCATATGGTATCTAACCAAATATCAAACAGTGTATATTTTAAAAGCATCATTGTATGTGCCTATTTTTGTTATATATATATATATATATATATATATATATATATATACACATTGTTGTAAATTAGAATGAAGAGTATTTGAACACTTTGTAGATGTAGTTGTGTGATAAACAACACCTGTTGTTTCTCAGTTAAGGTTGACCTGTTTGAACATGACATCATTAATTCACAAAAAATTACAAAAGATAAAAAATTAGGTTAATTATGACAAGCTGCAGGTGTTTAATAATATACTGTTCAAGGCCTCTGTCAATGACTCTGTAAATGTTCAAGACAAGAAACAAGATGACTTGAACGAAGACAGGAAGTGACATCATAATGCTGATACAGCAGGAAAGGAGCAACTCTTGGGACTTGAACCAACAGCTGACTTCATATGTGGCTAAAAGCCGCAGATTTCGTGGAATGTCTAGATTTTGTCTGGGTTTTTCAAACTCTTAAGACACAACCATGGAAATAAAATGTCTCACTGCATGTTGTTGGCCACTTAAATGTCATTTTCATTGTGTGCAGTACTATATCAAGAAGCAAACTGTATCATGTATTTGTGAAACTGTTATGATGTAAAAATGAAATGACCAAAAATAATTCAAAAAAGTTTTAGGGTAAAACCAAGTAACCAGCTGTGATGCCAAAAAATCTCATTCCAACTTCTTTAATGCAAAAAAGTATTTAAATTGTACAGTGCAATTGTAAATATACATCATAATAAAATGTGTTGTACTGAATTTAATTTAAAAGGTACAGTTACAGTAGCAAAGTAATGATAATTAGCATAATTGTCATAAAAATAATCACAGTGCAAAAATATGGTAATGGTCCGGAAATGTGCTTTAATTTTGTAAGCACCATAATTAAGGTGGAACATCACAAGACATTTATTCATGCGAATTATTGGACATGTTATTTCAACATTCGAGTCACTCGAATGGCTTGAAAAGCATATAAGTCACTCAAGAGATATTCAGAAGTATCAGTTATCTCACAATTATGACAGCAATTGACTGGCAGATGATTTCTTCCACGTGGTATTTCTAATAAGATGTGTTTCAAAGAGAGAGTTGCCTTCTACACTGTGGCCGACAAATAGCATTGCTGTCTGCCCAAAGCATCCATTCCTCTACTTGATCCTTTCTTTGTGGTTGCTGCTAGAGTGTGAGTCATTAATGCGTTGTTCACTGTTTCATGTAACACTGTTCCCAGGTGCTTGAGAAGTACCCCAACACACCGATGAGTCATAAAGAGATCCTACAAGTGATTCAAAGAGAAAGGCTTAAGGAAATAAGGTAAGGCCATTCTCCAGTTGTTTGTCTATATGCACAATGTCTTTCTTATTTAAATAAGCCGTTTTTTAGTTTTGTTTTCTTCCAGTTCAGGTAAGAATTGTACTGAACTATACCATCAGTATTTTTAAAGTACACATGCTCATCTAATTATTACATCTCTTTTGCTTTTCCTTGTTGTTGTCCAGAAGGTAAGATTATACAGTGGTATCCCCTCCTCTTCAATTAACTAAAACGCATTAACCAATCCCTGTGCATGTTATTAACCAGTCACTGGTTGACACAGCATGGAAAGAACTCTGTAAACCCTAAGAGAAAGAACCTACTAGCTGTTGTTCCATAGCGTTTGTCCTCTAGACTTGCTAGTGGCTGGTTGTGCTGTTGGATGTTGTGCTCCATAGTTGAATATGCTTCATAGTGTTTGTACTGAATGTGTGTTACTCCTTTATGTATTCTCGTTATGGCTTGTAAATCAATTACATTTATTATTTCTTTATTCATGTCTACATCACTAACATGCAGCAAACTGTAGTTATATTACAAAAAATGCATAGTTCACAAATTGCACAGACAAACAAAAAAGGATATTAGAGTCATAGTCATAATAACAATAAATCAAATTTGTCATGACAATTAACTCCAGTGCAGGTAACAAGCAACTACAATGATAAAGAAAATGATTTTGGCTAAATAATTTGTGCAGACTTAACCACTTAATCAGACTGCCCCAGACCTACCACATGCCTCTTTTCAAAACTCAGTTTAGCCAATCCAAATTTAGTAAATTTGAACACACAAAAGAGAGCATTCTGATTTGCTAAAAAGCGTTGGCCACTCCCTCAATTCTTTTTCTGTCACAGAAACAGGTGTGATATCTCTGAAAACCTATTTTAGTGATATCTGACAGTTAGCCTGGACATTTTATGCATGATATTAAAAATGTTATGCATGCAGTATTGGCTATATTTGTTGCCTATATCGTTTCCTTTCCACATTATTGGCTGCAATGTTAAAATTTACACTACTGTTACAAATCCTTATGCCAGATTAAAAAACAAAGATTAGAATACTGTTAAAATCTTGGTTAATATTTAGTCAGACATAACATGGAGCATGTTTTCAGTATCCTTTCTTTATCTGAATGTGTTATCTGATGTTGTGATTTAACTTTGTGTTTTTTCTTTAATTAGTGGGACTTCCCCTCTTGCTTGTCTCAATGCCATGCTGCATACAAATTCACGTGGCGAGGAAGGAATCTTCTACAAAGTCCCCGGTCGAATGGGAGTCTATACACTGAAGGTTGGTTAACATACTTAAGGCTTTTCAAACCTGAATCTCATAACAACTATACAGTAACACACATCCAAGGTTTCTAATAGACAGGGAAAATGTAAAATATGCTAAGCTTGAGAACAGGTTTTAAGTATTCCTGTAGCTCAACATGGTGCTTAGCAAAGCTAGGGTCATATGTTTGAGTTTATAGTGTATTCCTATAAAATGTAAACTGCATTGGATTAAAGTCTCTGCCAAATGACAGATGGGGGTATTCTAACATTTTGTTTGCTTTCGTAACTTCATATGTTTATGTTTACTTTACCAATTACTGCACAAATTAATTCAATGCTTATTTAATGGTAGACTAATAGACCACGCTTGTCAGTGATGAGATGAATGTCTTTTAATTTTAAAAGATGCATTTATTGATGCATACAGTATTTATGCTCTGTGTGTTTCCTTTGCTCTATAACAGTGGTTCCCAAAGTAGGAGAGGGTCGCGAGACATTGAGCGGGGGTCGCGAGATGATTTCCAAGAAATCAAATAATTTTTTAAAAAACTATTATAAATATTATATCCATAACTAACAAAAGATAAAAACAAATTAATTAAACAAATGAGTAAATTACTATTAAAAAAATTATATGGTTGTCAGACCGTTGTGTTCTTTTGTGTTGTCATGCTCATGTTTGGATAGGCCTATTGGCGCATGTGCGCCGTTGCGCGCAACGTTTGTATATTTTAAACACTTCCGAGGATAGTGGGGGTCACGAGTCACTGGCACGGTTATTTTGGGGGTCGTGAGCTGAAAAGTTTGGGAACCCCTGCTCTATTATATGTATGAATTAACATTCTTATCCTTTGATGTGATTCATATAAGATGTAATGTGACTGGGTTTGAATTAGCACCTGCTGTTATGGTGTGTCTGGCTGATGCGTGGTTTGTGTTTATTGTAAGCAGAAGGACATTGGAGATGTGGTGAAGGAGCTGTCAGAAGAGGCCTCAGAGGACAGCAGTGATAACATGTCTGATAACAGATGCACAGAAATCAACACCAGCAACAGCAAAGATGGACGCAGAGGAAGGTGGAAGAGGAGAGGTAGATAATGGGGGGGACAAAAAGATACAGAAACACTGCTTTATGGCAATATTGGCAACTCTGGTTAGCCAAACTTAAAGATGAAGTGTGTAATTTCTGTGTCACTAGCTTCTCCAAATGAGAGAAATAATCACTTTACAAACAGCTTTCCTGACCACTCCCCCCCTCTGCCATTGGTTGGAAAAACATATAGCTCCGCCCTGCAACCACACTATTGGCTGAGAAAATGTCGCAATGTCCAACTGCTCAAACAAACAGAGCCACAAAGTCATAGTGTTCATCATATTTGGGAAAGTTGGTCAGAAATCCTCTATATATAAAAACATGGACAAGACAATGATGTAATTGATGGCTTGTTACAGTTGATTGTACCCTTCATAATTATTATGAAGTGTTCATTCAAAGTTTAACATCATTTTATTATTTAATAATCTATTACGAAAGTAACTACATAATTTAGAGGAGTTGTACTTTTAAGTTTCAGGTCAAATAGTCTGCGGGATTGTTTGTATATTTAAAAATTTTTGTATATTTTGAAGTGGTCAACTGATACAGATTTTAAATGGCCATTGGCAATATCTAGAGAGCAGGGTGACTGCCTGCAGGTTTTAGCAGACTGACAGGATGACCTCTTCTGTTAATCCTCCAATTACATTCATTTCAAAATGATGATTAGTCCCAATATATTGGTCTACAACTAATATTAATGCAGTTACAATTTTATAAAAAGTATATAAAAATAATATAATTAAATTGTGGTTCCAATGATCCTTGTTAAATATGAAGTCAATTTCATTTTGTAGTATGTAACCTACATTCTGAAACATGATATGTGAGCTGTATGTTATGTATTAATGACTTCACTTCTTCGGTTAGTTCAGCCCCTCTCAAGTCAAATCATCTTGTGAATGCAAAACACAGGAAATTCTTTCTCTTTGCACGATTGGCACTACTTCCTCATATATTTGAGAGCTGTACGAAGCTGTCTGGCCAACGCAAGCTTTACCTTAAGCCATCTTGCATATTTATATTTAAATATTTTAAAAAGCATGCACTCAAACAAAGTGAATTCATGCACAACCAAGTACTGTAAGTACAACTTTAATCTCATATAATGTGAAACTTTAAATCTGCTGAAAAGTTGACTGTTGTATCAAAGAGGAAGAAACTAACTCTGCTAAGACCAGGAAATAATAATTGCAATGGCAGTATATTACTCATGAGTGTTAGTTGGTTATTTTGATCAAGTATTTCCTCTTAAAATACTGTTAAAGTGTTTGAATGATGCATACCTTGCTGTTTTTAGCTCTATAAACAAAGTATATAAAGTTGTAGACACAATGCTGATTATTATGTTTTGGTACATACTGAGGTCACTCCACTTACCTTTTTTGATCAAATCTACTATAAACTGCATTAAGAGTTTATATTATACTTCTTTGTGTATTTTGCAACTGTATTAATGTAATAAGTCATAGAGTGAAATTAAGTTTGTATGCATGTCTGTTCATATGTGTGCAGTTGTATGTAAGATCCTATGTTTAATTTATGGGCACAGACGTGCTAACATGCCCCCACTTCATTGTGTTTTATGGTTTTCAGTGCCAACAAAACTTCAGTCTCAGCCGTCGTCTCCACAGTCGCGCTGCTCGTCTCCATCAGTCTCCAGCAGTAAACTCATGTCCCCGTCACAGAAACACAGCAAGAAGGCCCTCAAACAGGTGCTGCCATTCACAACAGCAACTACTGTTTATTCCTTTAGTTCCAGAGTAGGAATAACAATTACTGTAAATTAAAATGCTGTAGTCTATAGTTCCTGTTATGGGGTGGGGCAGTGTGACCAAAATCGTATATCCTGGTATGAATTTTCATGGTAAACTTTTTTATCCATAACGGTAATGCCTATTTTTAGATGGTTAATAATCAGATATTTTTTGATGAAATGTACTTACTCATTTCTATGTTTCCTGTTTTTGGGTTTGACAACATTTATTCAATCATATCAAATGAATAGATGATAAGTCTTACATAGCAGACTCAAAACATTGAAACAACATTTTAATAACATTATTTAATGGACAGTTCCAGCTGTCTAAGTCTGATTAAATAGCCAATACACACACCTGTCACTGTACATCAGTTAAATTTTGTTTTAATGCGGCAAATTGTGCCATTGCTTGGAAACTGGAAGCAGTGTAAACTCCACCTCTCGTTGTGTTCGTCTATGTCTCGACTTGTTTAGGAAACGTCGCAATCTTTGCATTCTCCCATGTTTGTTGTCATGTGTCAATACAGTAAAGCAGTCCTTCCACAATGGTACAGCACAATGCCTACCGACACATTTCTACTGTCACATGGTGTATACCATTGTATCACCCAACCCTCCTATGATGTTAACCACTGTTTGTTGGAATAAAATGTAAGCTAATCAGACCTGTGGAATTATGGGAATTCATCTTTTTTACTCTACTACATTAACAGGCACTCAAGCAGCAGCAGCAGAGAAATCAGAGGAGACAGTGTGGAATTCCCACCTCCTCAAGTCCACGACTGCTCCTCAAGACGGCCAAAGACGTGACTCAGGACCCATCCGCCTCCAAATCCAGTACATCCTACTTTTAATATAATTACTTTAGAAGAAACTTTATCTTCACTTTAACTTTATCTAAAGAAGATACTTTATCTTCTTGGCTGTGGTGTATGAAAAACAAAAGCATGTTCGCTACCAGTCAAAAGCTTGAACACATCTTTTCATTCTATATTATTACAATTTTTCACATTTTGCAAAAATAGTACAATCACCAGAACTAGGAATTGGAAGTATGAGAATTTTGTAGTAACCAATAAATAAAAAAAACTATACTATTATTACATATTATTACATTTTAACATCTTTAAAACCATCCTTTATTCTGAACACAGCTCTGCCCACTCTGGGCAATACATTGACCAATTTCATGTGGTGCACCCTGGGATGATTTTTTTATCATGTTGATGGAGTTCACGTATACATTTTTTTTTTCATTTTTAGTCATCCATTTCCAAAGCATATTTTTTCTTAAAATGCTAGTTTTTAAAACAATCATATTTGCCTACAAGACTAACTTTAAATATTTGAGCATCTTTATATACAAAGACCTTTAAGAGCATGAAAAACACACATTCAATAAGTATTGGCAGGTGTGTTTAATTGGGGTTGTAGTTGTAGTACTGTACAATAAATATACAGTGTTTACAGTTGATATGTAAGTTAGATTTAAAACTCTTATTTCCTTAGCCTGGGAGCTTAAACAGACCGAGCGCTGCCCTGCCAGTCCACAGAATTCTACCTCCAGCTCATCGTCCTCTATTAAAGCAGATGTGTGCCACACGGCTGGTGCCCAGAAAGTGTCTCAACGCTCCAGTCGGCTCAGTGCCAGTAAGTATTATAACTGATCGATATCATTTGTGTCAGCATGTGAGGTGATGTAACTGATCCCTGCATCATTGATTTTCAGGACAACTGAGGCGTTCGAAGTGCGAGATAGATGTTGAAACGCCAGACTCCATCCTTGTCAACACCAACCTGCGAGCGTTAATCAATAAGCACACGTTCTCAATGTTGCCTACAGAGTGTCAACAGAAGCTACTTAAGATGCTGCCTGAGGTGGACCAACAGGTACTGAAATGCAGATGAACCCTGCTTTTTGAACATGTTTTTGGTGGGTTTTTGGTTGATTGGTCTTGATGAATTAAATAATGATGATAATGAGTTATTTTTCTTTGTTGCAGGCTAGTATGGATGGCGCATTGAAGGTGACCAGTTCTGCTTTGAACAATGAGTTCTTCACGTCTGCAGCACAATCTTGGAAAGAAAGACTGGCAGAGGGTCAGTTAATGTCTTCGTGGCTAACAAGTTGTAAAATAAACCCAAAGGAGCACTAAGTCATTTGTTTTGCTGGCTACGACAAAATCATCTTGGGAATGGTTACTTAGTGCACCTTTCATAAGTAGACTTATTTGCAATATTTCAGTGTGACTTATGCAAAACCTATGCATTTTGCAATCTCAGGTGAGTTCACCCCTGAGCTGAGACTGAGAATGCGCCAAGAAATTGAGAAGGAAAAGAAGGTGGAGCAGTGGAAAGAGCATTTCTTTGAGAGCTACTATGGTGAACAGTAAGTCAGTGACCACAGCTTATTCAAATCACTGAGCAGTAAAACCAGTAAGAACCCGCTGATGGTACAGTAGGTGACATTTTAGGATCATTCATTCAACATGTTCTCAACCTGCTTTTCATTCAAGCTCAGGACTAAGTATAGAAGAATCCAGAGAGCTGATAGAGGCTGATGATGTTCCTGAACCAGCTAAAAGCAAAGTCCAATCAGAAAAGCCAGAGATCGTTAAAGACTCAGAGATGCAAAGCCCAGTGGCAGAGGTCAGCTGCAGGGAGTTGAGGTCCAGAGATGTGAAACCAGCAGTAACACATCCCCCTCCTGAAGAGCCAGAAAAACATGCAGTTACAGAGCAGGTACAATCACCCCCAGAAAGGAAGGAAGCACCAGAGGAACTGATTGCAAAGGCCCACATTCAAAAAACAGCAGTGGAGCCCAAACCACTCAGCGAACATACACTGGAGAATGAAATGAGATGTAAGACCCCAGCATCTCCTTTGGAGACAGTGGTCAGCTGTTTGAAAGGAAAGGAGTCATTGACCACTACAGAAATCCCATTGGCTGAGGTTGGACAGACAGTACCAGAGAAGAAAACATCTGGATCTTCAATACCTGCTGTCACATCTGAACATTTGAAGAGGAAAATCTCTAGTGAAGAGGAAACAGAACTCAGAACAGAGAAAAAGTCTCGGGTCCCTCCACTAGAAGTGGCATCACCAGTGACAGCTAAAGGAACAGCAGAACAGAGAGTACCTCCTCTCAAAGTAAGTTTTATGTTTATTATTTTTTATTTTTGACCAGTGGTGCTTGCTAAAGCATGCAGTGCTAATGTCATTGTTTTAATCCCTTTGCATTCATAAGCAAACTCATTCGCACCATTTGTTCTATGGGCAATGATGCAGCGTACAATGGTGTAACATGTTGAGGAGAGATGTGCTACTTGCCCAGTGGACAATAAAATTGGGTGAAAAAAAAAGACGATGAAAAAAAGGATCAGAGGACCAGTCCTTACCTTTAGGAACCAGAATATTATAGAGGCTTGGGTGTGTGGGCTCTTTTGTGTTCAGTATTAGTTCAGAACCTTCCAGCAACATTTCAGCAACCACCTAGAATACCCAAGCAACTGCATTGCAACTCACAAATTTACACACAGAACAGCCTAGCAAGTATATAGCATGACATGGCAGCCACCCAAGCACCGAAGCATCATGATTGCAAGTTTGGCACAGCCAAGCACCACTTTATGAATCTACTTTACTGCAGTGTATTAAATTGAATGATTACTGCTTGTTCAATGGAACTTTAACCCTAACACTAACCTTAAAACTCTAAATCTTTGCAGATCCCAGTGTCACGAATTCTCTCTGCTCCTGCATCCATTGAGCAAATATCCCCAAAGACTCCTGTCCCCCTAACACCACCTAGCATTTGGCCTGGTCGTACTGGAGCACGCACTTTAGCTGACATCAAGGCAAAAGCCCAGTTAGCACGGGCGCAGCGTGCTGCTGCAGCTGCATCTGGGTCATCTTCCTCAAGGGGAACTGGGTCAAGTGGAGGTACCTCCACACCCTCCCCTGCTCGATCCCTGTCAGAAGATTTTTCACCAGCCAGCAGCAGAAGCCAGTCTGTGTCACCCATAAAACTCAATTCTGGATCTCCTGCCTGTGAGGCTCTCTCACAAACTCCTCCTTCCTCAGGTTCTTCTGGACACACAGAGCTTGGTTTTTCTCAAAGCCTCTGTACAAACCAGACTTTTATAAAAGAAAATTGCTCTTCGATGGGGGCCCAAATCACTCACTGTACATTGAACCCAGTGGTAAAAGAACATCATAGCCTCCTCAGTTGTGGAGGAATGTTTGCACCTTCAAGTCAGGCAGAAAGCCTGTCTGTCTCAGACACAATTGCACAAATCCAGAGAGCACAGCAGACACCTTTGTCAGGAGTGTCAATGGCCACATCTAGCTCTACAATCCCAGCAAATAATCCACTGGTCACCCAGCTTCTTCAGGGTAAAGAGGTTTCTCTAGAAAAGATCCTTCCAAAACCACTAGCCAAGATAGAGGTTCAATCTGTGGCCATTTCTGCCAGAGGAAACATTGGTACCACCACTGCTGGATTAAAACAAGAAAACCTTACAAACCAAGAAGACATCAGCATATTTGGGCACCAGGTTCCTTCTAGTCCATCTATGATACAAGTCAAGTCTTTGGTAAGTGTGGACAGACTGGCTAAAAGCACTCAGGACCAAATCCTGCATTCGTTAATGCCCACATGTGATCAGAAACATGTCAACAGCTCAAGCTGCCAGCCCTCCCAGTTTCAGTCCTGTCAGCTAGGACACCCTGAGGCCCACGAGGATCAAGTGAGTATCCATGTAGGCATCTTTGGACGCAAGAGGAAGTCCAAGCCAGCAATGACAGGACACTACCTCCTCAATGTCTCCACATATGGTAGAGGATCTGAGAGCAGCAAGCGGCCACATCAAGCCAATAACACAACCTTAGCCCTTGCCAACTTGAAGAAAGAGAAGATAGAAGGAGAAGAGAGTGCAAAAGACAAGACAGAATCAACAGGAAGTTTTCAAATCTCCTCTGGAGGACACCTGAATTTCCCAAGGGTCAAAGTTGAACAGCAGGGATGTTTTATCACAGAGCCAGATAAGGGTGTAGCACCTCAACCCTGTTCTGATATAAAGTCAGAATTTACATTATTGAGCAATTTATCCAATAAAGAAGGCAGCATTTCAACGAGAACCAAAGAAATTTGCACAAGCACTATACAGGGTAACACAGAGCCATATCAGTTAGCTGGTAGTCATCAACACACGTTCCTCTCTCAAAAACCCCATAATAGGCAGGAACTTGTCACTGGCCCAAAGTATGGTGGAACCATCAGTATGGCTGCCCCACACACACTGAACCACAGCATGGCCGACAATCCAACCTCTCAAACTGTTTCCTGCAGTGGCGACAGTGATGCAGCTGGTGGAAGTATGATGTCTTTTTCTGTTACTGTCACTGCCATACCTGCTGGTCACCTACTGGATCAGAGCAACCAGGATGAGACCTCACCTGAACAAGCCTTTATAGAAGCCTCTGGGATGGAAGATGTCCAATCAAAGTGCTATTGTCGGCTAAAGGCCATGATTATGTGCAAAGGATGTGGCGCCTTTTGTCACGATGATTGCATCGGTCCATCCAAACTATGTGTGTCATGTTTGGTGGTACGATAATGTTCATGATGTTTAACAGCAAATGCAATCATTGAAAAAGCAATCACTGCGATGAGGTTAACAGAAATGTCTGTTGCCAGTACAGCAGTGCCTCTTACTGTGGTAAGCTATTCATGAATGCATTGTCATTTGAGAGGCAGGCTGTTGTGCTGTTACTCTTTGCACACACACATTTAGCACGCTAGATGAGGTATGTCATACATGCAACGCTGATGAATTCTTCCTCTCAGTGAGCACCTTGTTTTAGACTCAGAACACATTGAATAGTGGCAACATTAAGGCTTGTTCTTTCTGTCATATTTTTGTAACATCATTTTAGAAATGAAAATCAATATACTGCTATTTTTGTAGATGTAAAATCCATGATTACCCCTATGTTTTTTAGAAAATCTTTCATACTAGTATCATACATACTTTCATACTCTAATTCTTACTAGCTTACTGAAACAGGTAACATTGATATTTAGGCTTTGTCCATTGTTTGTTGGTTGGTTTACGCCTTTGATCCATGAAACTGAAATACCAGTGACTTTACAGAATTACTGTGAATATGTAAACGTAATATATTAACCTGCCTTGTTACTAGGCTTATATGGTACTGTTAGAAAGTTATTTATGGAATAGAAGGGAGTTTTGTCAAATACGTTAACAGGCTAGCACTTCTCTTATGTCTGTGGATTGTGGATTTTTGTGAGGGAAGAATGTAAGAGTAGATTTTTACTGATAATTGACTATGGCAATAATTTGTGTATGTACAATATTTATAAAATTAGTCTTGTTCTTTTTAAATCTAAAAGAGCATTAAATGTCCCATACATCTCATTTTCTTTGGAGAAAAAAATCTTTAAAATAAGATTTATCAAGGTTGCACTATTTATGTTCAGAATATTGCAAAGGACTTGAATAAACTTTGCTAATTAGAGAGAGTTGAAGCACTTATTAATCAAATAATCTGTTGTACCCACTCAGGAGCAAAACCAGGTCTTAATCATTTCAATAGCCTATGTCTCGTCATTTGAGTTGTTCATGTCCATGAGTGACATCATCTCCAGATGGAATGGTAGATATCCCTGTAACCTTTCCTAGTCCTTTGTGTTGTCAAAATAAGAAAAATAATGCTGTCAATAGCAAAACTATATGAGCAATGAAGTAAAACCTTCAAAAGGAAAATTATGAAGGCTTGTGTTCTGTTTTATATTGTAAATATTAACTTTCTTTGAGGTGTACTAAAAATCTGTTTTTACAAAGCTTTCCTGTATCTTGCCTAAACATATCCGATTGTCTACTTTACTAAAGGTTATATATGTAAAAACTGTCAGACAGAAATCATAATTTTAATCATATGTTAACTAAATGTTGTGTCTCAATTACTGTTCTGGAACAATTCTGCTAAGCAGGTAAATTTGTTATACAGGTAATATAACAAACTAGTTGTTGGATCTTTAAATCACTCTTTTTTTTGTTTGTAGGTTTGTTTAATCATTTGCCTTCCAGGCAAGAAATGTAAAATAATTTTAGATGGAATTTGCTTGGTAATGTACCAAAGTCAATTTATGAGAACTCGATAATCAGATTTAGTTATAATGTCTGTCTAGTTAAACAAAGTAATATATTTTAAGTAATATATTTTAATAAAAGAAGTCTATTTACAAATCATTTTGCAAAACATTTAAGAAACAGGGTATTTATCTTTATATTGGCTGTCCAATTTTGTTATACCTTTGTCTGAGGTGTACATAAATTTTATACAGTTGTTTTGTATCTTACTATATGTGATAGTCTGACCCCAAGAGTCCGTTGATCGTTTTGTAGTTTGGCCTGCAATGCATAGATGTGCCCTCACAGTGAATTTTAATCAACTTAAAATATGTGTGTGACATACATTTCACTTAAATAATTACTAAAAGACTAGCTTTATGCAAAGAAAAGTTCATCAGATCCATCAGGTTACAATGTTTGTGCTGTATGAATAAAATGTAAACTAGCTTGGTGGTTGGGTTGTGCTGAATGTTTTTGGGTGTAAGGATATGTTTTAGATGGCTTTACGTATTTTGTCAGTCAGTTACTATAATCTGTTGCTTTTATTTACATATTCTTATGTACATATACATATGCAGCTTTTAAACCTACAAGACACTCATCAGAATATAACTGTGATACCTCTGTTATACAATATAGGAGGTCTTAGAATTATTTAAAGTTGTTTTAAGTCCCAAAGCTGACGTTTAGATGAATTAAGAATTCTTGGAAATAAGAGCTATAAACAAGCAGTTTAACTGTTGTTAATTTACTTCTTTTATTTCTTTTGATAAGAGTTGCAGTGCACAACTTTGCATTCTATTCCAACTTTA
Source organism: Botia almorhae (assembly GCA_036877575.1). Taxonomy (NCBI): domain Eukaryota; kingdom Metazoa; phylum Chordata; class Actinopteri; order Cypriniformes; family Botiidae; genus Botia; species Botia almorhae. The sequence continues at coordinate 1,980 of JAZGTJ010000402.1, read as the reverse complement.
TATGTCTGTGAAATTTAACAAACAAAGTTTGTTCTAAAAATGATGACAAATGAAAGTCCTGGAGGGAAATACAAACTACAATAAAAACTGTTCCTGTTTAGAATGGCTTCCACTGTGTATGTTATTTTGTAAGAAGAACTGTATGTAAAATAAAGGCTAATGTAATATAGTAATTGTAATCAGCACTTGTAAACAAAGTGATGTGTATTTTAGCAAGAAACAATGTGATTAAAATGCTGTAAAACAAACCAAAAATTGTGGTGTTTCGATAGAATGCATCTGATTATCCAATTATATTATCCAAAATGCTATCGTTTTTATAATAAAGATTTTGAGCCATCACCACTAAAAATGGAGATTCATCTAAATGACAAAACTAAGTTTTTCTTGTGAATTGTATGGGCACATACTTTAAAGTTTTACAAAAATTGAAACTGCAATTGGATTTTCGTCATTGCCCTGGGCTGCGTTTCTCAAACGCAATGGACACCTAGGATTTGCACCAATGGTCTCTATGCTCAACTTAAGCTTTTGAGAAACGCAGCCAGAAAAAGATTTACATTTACCTTTTGTGACAGTGTGGCTTTTTGTCACACTACTAGGGAAAGTTGTCACGATGTTCAGCAAAATTTGGACAGTAAAATAATTTTATAACACAAAATGATTAATGAAAAACAGAAATGTGAAAAAGGCTTTTGATAGACTAGTTAAAGTAGTAATTTTTTATAATTTATTCCGAACGTATGCTAATGTGAGGAAGTAGTGACGGTTTCTTGTCTTGTCTCACTAAAAGTGTTTTTGTAACCGATTTAAAATACTTTTGCATTCTTTGTTTATTTTAGTACCGTATACAGTAGCCATAGGCCCTTTGTCAGACATAAAGACATGTTTTGCATCTATTATGCGCCCATTAAACAGTTTCTTAGTATGTCAAATGCGTATAGCATAGCATGACACACACACACAGACACACTTGAAAGTTTGTGAACCCTTCAGACATGATTAGGTTTTGTGTAAAAATAAAAAAAAAACGAATCAAATGTACATTCAAAACCCAATTTGTGACGCAGACTTCCAAATAATGGACACAAGCAGAAAATATATTGTCATTATTTATTGAACAAAAGGGGTTAATCTAACAAAAACTGGAAATTCGACTTGTGCAGAAGAATGTGAAGCCTTTTATTTAGTAGCTTGTGGCACCTCCTTTTGCAGCCATTACTTCCACCAAACGTCTTCTGTAACCACTGATTACTGTAATATCTGATTCTGTAACTCTCACATGTCTTTGGGGATTTTTGCCCATACCTCCTTGCAGAACTCAGCCAGCTGAGAGAGGTTGGAAGGACATCTGGCATGTACCGCCTGCTTCAGGTCTAGCCACATTTCAATTGCTTTGAGATCTGGACTTTGACTAGGCCAATCAACAGTGTGAACTTTCTTTTAAGCCATTCCGTGGTGGATTTGCTTGAATGCTTGGGGTCATTGTCTTGTTGCATCACCAATTTTCGGCCCAGCTTCAGCTGTCTGACTGATGGCAGGAGATTCTCTTCAAGAATTTGTTGATAGGTCTGAGAATTCAAGTTTCCCTGAATAATACGGAGTCACTCTGGCCCAGAGGCAGAAAAGCAGCCCCAGACCTTCACATTTCCACCACCATGCTTCACTGTTGGGGGGACATTCTTTTCTCAATTCAGTGTTGGCTTTTCTCCAAACATGGCGGCTTTGATTATGACCAAATAAATCTATTTTGGACTTATCTGTCCCAAGAATGGACTTCCAAAATGCCTCTGGTTTGTCCAAATGCTCTCTGGCAAAGAAACGGGCAGCTTTGTTCTTTTTTGAGAGCAGAGTCATGTCTGTTTAATTTTCGTCTCATTGTAGACGTGTACATTTACCACAGATGCTGCCAGGGAGGTCTGCAACTCTCTAGAGGGGTTCACAAACTTTCAAGCAGCACTGTATATATGTATATACACT
>JAZGTJ010000401.1:33368-119460 GCA_036877575.1 Botia almorhae | reverse complement strand
TCTCTCTCTCTCTCTCTCTCTTCTGGATGAATACATTGGTAAGTCCCTCTGGGCTCCAGGTCTCTGTGGTGAGACATAATTAAAATAATGTGTCCTATCCTCTCTCTCCTTCCCTTCTGGAGGAGTCTGTCCAATTATAGGTGTCTGCTCACCTCAGGTCCTGCCAGCTTAAATGTTTGCATGGAGTCATTAATGAAAGCAACAGGTTGTAGCTGGAGTGTCTGTAGGTGCTTCGGGAATTAAAGGAGAAGTGTGTAACTTGTTGTACTTTCTCATAACCCAGTTTAATGTGTCGAGATCACTGTAAATAAGCCATCTGTATGTGCCTGAAGTGCATAAACACAGAGACTCTGCGGTGAATCTGTGGCGACTGGACATGTCAACTTCTGTCTTAACCAATGGCATGAATTTGGGCCGAGCCAACTGTCTGACAGAGAGAGTGCTACGATGAGTGTTTGCTAAGGCTTGACTCGTATTATGGCTCATACATTGAGTTAAAGGGTTTGTTGCAAACCCATAATAAGGAGTGTTGTGTTTGTGTTACAGATTTGAATAATCATAGACTTGCATAAATAACACACTGTCATATCTAAGAAACCAGTAACTGTAACCAGTTCTGTAAAGACTAAATGTAACTGCATACTTTAATGTGTATTCTTTTCATGTTTGGGTACCTCGACAAAGACATGCGACTGAAACGAATACAATCATTTCTGGAGTGTGCAGTTACATTTAGTCTCCATTTGCACCCTCAAAAGGTGTCGCTCCACGACATTGTTAGCGGTTTGGCCAGTAAGTAACCGCATGGCAACACGCTAACAACCATTTAGAAATAAAAGAATTTATTCATCTTCAAGAAATTGTCCACGAACATTTTAGATATTGATTTTTCTTGCCTACAAAAACACAACAGGAGAATGTATCTGCGCGTGTGGTTTGTTAGAAGGGCTATAAGTGTGTAATGTAACGCTGTGTGAGTGTAATTTAATAACAGAGTGTTGTGTTAGAGTTGTCACATGGTGTCAGTGTGTCGAGACAGTGGAGTTGTCACACAATGAGGGATTTGATGCGTGTTATTGATTAATATGGAGGTGCACTCATACAGCGCATGATATTATTGTATATTATAATTCTCCTGTTTTTTATATAATTTACTGTTTCTTACTAAGGGCCTTTTTAATGTAAACTGGCAATTAAAGGCATGTTTGGTTTAATATACACCCTTTTATTTCTCATGTTTATCATGATATCAATAAATGTATTACACTCTTAGTATCCTTAATCAATCAATCAATATAACTTAAGTGAAAAATAACACTGTTCAATATTTTGAAATTGTTTTCATATATTCGATATTTCCTGTATAGTCAAAATATGTTCTATTTTACCTTTTTCTGTGCTTGCTTTATTTACATGTAAAACTGTTTCACAACAACACAACACTGTGAAAAGTGCCGTATAAATAAATTTGAATTCATTCGATTCTATTAGTCGCAAAAGGCAAATTTTAGAGACTTACGGCAACAGTCACTGTAAACATTTCTCTTCAGTTATGATGAGAATTGATTATGTTTGATTAGTGTGCTTGCTATGAAAGGATAAAGGAGCATTTTAAACATTTAAGTGGCTTATATAATCCAATCACCCAGGACTTAAAGAATAGATGTGCTTTAATGATGCCCGGAAGAAAATTAAGAGTATGAATGATGCAAATTAGGAAAAGTGCAGCTCTTAATTTTCTCCATATTAAAACAAGGCAAACATGTATAACTGTGTTTTTTGCAGGTTTTAAAAGTTATATAAGTGTAAATAGTGATTTTAGGCAGTTGCAAGTGAAATTACCGATCAATCACAGATAAGAGACCGTTGCCCCGTCAGTAAACAACTGAAATATGTAAATTCATGTAATAAATCAGGGCCTGAAATTTGCAGTGGGATTGTTGAAATTGGGCACAGTTTTAATAATTTTCGTAACATTGCATGTAAATCTTTTGCTAAATCCATTTCAATAAACTATATTTACTAGTTACTAGAACATTCATCAACACAGTTTAGCAAATTAAATAAATACCTTTTGTCTTTCTGTAATTTCATAATCAGAGGGAGTAAGTCAGTGCTGCCACACTGTTAACCATCTGCGATGAAACTTCCACTCGCGGGTCAATGAAGCGCCGTGCCACTCGCTCTAAAAGCGTCGCCTTTAAAAAGACAGCAGCAGTAAAAGTGTGTGTGTCTACTGCCAGAGCGTGAACAGAGAAACAGACTTCATTATCACATTGTAGCACAGCTCTAGAGACCTGCCTGTGTAGATACAGGTATTTTCTCTGTCTAACTACGTTTATGCGTATTGTTGTAGCTATTTGCCAAAAAACAACAATATATAAATACGTGTAAATCTTATGTATGCTGTGTGTTTTCGTGCGCTGCTTTGCTAACCGAGGCTGAGATTGAAGTGGTGAGTCGAATAGATGTTTTAGAGCCACTACACTTCTATTCTTCTGTCTAGTAGAGTCATTTTATATTCATGTATTTATATTTATGCATTGGGTAGATGCTTTTATCCAATCCAACTTGGAAGGCATTCAGCCTGTATGTGTTGTGTGTCCTTGGGATTAAACCTATAACCTTGGCGTTGCAAGCGCAGTGTTTTGCTTCTACCAGAGCTGCTACTATCAGTTTTGTGGTGTGGAGTGGCCCATATGCTGTGTGCTACCATCAGTTATTACTGAATTTAAACGGCTGTCATCAATTAAGATTTGACCGGTGATTTAGTGAAAAATTGGACTTGTGTTATTTATTATACGACTGGGATAAGTCGCCATCTTTGATGTTTACTTCAGTTTACCTGTATCACCATGGTTACAGGTATTATTTGTGGAGAATAGAAACAGGATTGACTCTTACTCTAAGCTGCTGTATGAATAGGACAAATCCAGAGTCACCCCTGTTTGTAATTACAAGTGTCAATCCTAAACACTGTGTGAATGCAGCATTTGTTGTCAAATCATTGCAGCTTAATTGACGTACACCTGATCTTTACATCCAGACCCCTTGACCAGCCTAACCACGGGCCCTCGGAAAGTGACAATTAGAGGGAAAAGAGGGTTTATCTACCGGGGTAAATTGACACACTTGGATTCATAATCAGCAGGAAACCATTAGCAAGTTATTGTAACATAGAAACATTATCATGCATTACTGGAATGCATGTGAGTGACTGATACAATGCAGGGCTGCTTTACACTGGCGTTGCGCGCTGTTCTTTCTGTCAGTACATTCTCAAAAACAGAGCCGGTTGCTATGGCACTATGACAAGAGATCACTCTAGAGCACGCACGCATGCGTGCACCCGCCCAAGCGTGCATGCACAAGCGCATGTCGAACAGAAACAATGCAGTGTGAGTGTAATTCTGCCAGCGATCACACGTTCACAGCTTCTCCTCTGTTCATTTCCTGGATTGTAAAGCTGGCTCGCACCTTGAACCTCCGGTGGCCACATTCTGTGTTTATTAAGACGCCTTTCTTCACAGGCTGTCCGTGCCCTCGAGAGCTGTTGACTAGCGCTGCTCATAACAGTTTCTAAAATTAATAATACATTCAGCATTTTCCAATTCAGTGGTTTGATGTTCCCGCACCGCCTGTCGGAATGCTTCCGTGACAGGTGTAATAATATTTTGGTGTTTAAAAACAGTTTGATGGAAATGAAAACTGTTTTGTTTTCCGTGGTAGCTGCTGTTTAAATACTCAGTGTGATAACACACACACACACACACACACACACACAGCAGGGCTTATCCCGAAAAACATGTCAATTCTTTAAATGAGTCTGTGTAATGTATTCTAGCATTACAGTTACTGACCATAACGTGCTGGCTTATTATTTAATTATTTTGTGTTGTAATGGCCAGATCAACTTTTATTACACTCCTGAATTTGTAGTAGTTGATTGGTAACCATCCACTTACTGGTGTTTCTATTGTAACCCACGGAGAGCTCGGTAGATGTGGGTTTTTGAAGCATTAGCCAAATTGTTGTATCGCTTATACCATCCGCAACGCTTTGGCTATCACTGTTAATTCTGACACTGTGTGTTAAGAATACATGAATGGAGCAACACTTATGGAACAGTTTGTAGTCTCCTGCTGTTCTTATCAAAGTAATTTACAGCAATACAAAACTGTGGCTGTGTTTATAGTTATATGACAAGTGCTTTGGGCTTTCCCCTCCATTGGGAAGCTGTAGAACACACACACACACACACATACACAGCAGTGGATTTCTGAGTGCTAGGGAATGGTATCCCAGTAGATAAGCTGGTTGAATGGAATTTGATTAGTGGGGCTGTTATTGAACCAATAAATGCAGCAGAGGCAGCCCAGAGGAAACGGCGAGGCCTTAGACGGTCTGAAAACATGCAAAACCGGATTCTTAATAGACGCTTGAGTTGTGATCTGATGGTGTATTATACTGCTTACCCTCAATTTCCCTTTATATAGTGTTGTGCCCAAACAAAAATGTTGTTTATTTTAAAGGAATAATTCACCGAAAATGATGTTTTGAAGAATCTTAAAGGGATAGTTCACCCAAAAATGAAAATTCCATCATTTACTCACCCTTGTGTCATTCCTAACCTGTATGACCTTTTTGCTTCGGTGGAACACAAAAGATATTTTGACAAATGTCTCTGTGGTTTTGTGTCCATACAGTGGAAGTCAATGGGTGCCACTGTTGTTTGGTTACTAGCGTACTTCAAAATATCTTCTTTTGTTTTCCTCAGAACCCAAAAAATCAGTTACAGTCACATGATTTCATTGTATGGAAAAAGTGCAGCGTTTTGTGCTCCCTGGAAGAAAGTCAGTCATACAGGTTTGAGACGCGTACGCGTGAATAAGTGATGACAGAGTTTATATCATGGGAGTGAACTATTACCTTAAGCACTGCGCTGAAGCGAGTCTACAGTTCTCTCGCATAATGAAATATTCATATGAAATAACAAAAGTGACTGTACACCAGTGTATGGTGTCTTAGATCTTGTTCTTCCAGCACTGAAGAAACGGACGTTGTCTAAATCAGTCGCCGGGGTATCAAAAATGCACGTAGGAGCTCCTTAGCTGTGTCATTTTTATTTTAATCTGTTATTTTTGTTTCCCTGCGAGTCTCATACAAGTAAATCTATTGAAGTAGTTGTGAATGATGAAAGTGATTTTTCTGCTGGTAGTTTTGTTGTTATGTGACTAATTCCTTCATGATTCCTCTGTCACAGGTGCTGGGGAGTCTGGGAAGAGTACGATAGTCAAACAAATGAAGTGAGTGTATACCTTATTTTTTTGGTTTGGAATTCCACTTCCACATCAGATGAAATTGACCTGTCAATCTCTCTCTCTCTCTCTAGAATCATCCATGAGGCGGGCTACTCGGAGGAAGAGTGCAAGCAGTACAAAGCTGTCGTCTACAGCAACACTATTCAGTCTATCATCGCCATCATTCGCGCCATGGGCCGACTCAAGATCGACTTCGGCGACGCGGCGCGAGCGGTGAGTCACAGCTCCATGCCGCCCACAGCCCACTTCTGTAGTTTCAGAGACAGTGTAAAAGAGGTGACGGAGCACTCAGAGAAAAGTGAATAGGTCAACATGGCTGACGGAGGAAAGGAGGTCCTGCCATTGAGATGATAGATATCAAAATATTGGTTTTTGATGTGAAAATATAGTCTATATTTTCATACTTGGAAATCATATTTTTTTTCTACTTCCTTCATACTGTATTAAAATGAAGATGATAGTGTATATAGTCGTTAAAATAATGATTACAGTGATTCTGTTAATCGTGGCGTAACAGTAATTACAGTGGTGAAATGCTGGAAGAGGCCAACAGCCATTATGATGTCATTATGATGGGGATTATTATTAAGATAATGACAATGGTAATTGTTTGGGTGCAAGAATTGAAGGCTTCTCTCTCTGTCTGTCAGGATGATGCGAGGCAGTTGTTTGTGCTGGCCGGCAGCGCTGAAGAGGGTTTTATGACAGCAGAGCTGGCTGGAGTGATAAAGCGCTTGTGGAAAGATGGAGGAGTGCAGGCCTGCTTCAGTCGATCCAGAGAATACCAGCTCAACGACTCTGCAGCATAGTGTGTATCCCTCTCTCTCTCACTCTCTCTCTCTCTCTCTCTCTCTCTCTCTGTTCTTCTCTTCTTGCTTGTTTTCCTGTCTTGCTCTCATATGTCATCTGCGCCACCTCACACAACACCATAACCAGGCTTAAGAAGAATAAGATGCATCACGCCATAGCAACGAAAAATCACAAACAAGATCTCTTTAATATCTCAGCTGTGTCTCATAAGACAGTAATGAGATGGAATGGAGATGTTGCTGAGATCTACAGCATTTTAATCTCAATGTCTCCACTATTCTCAGGCTTGACAAGATAACCAGGTCTGCCGAAATTCAGACATTTAAATTGAATTCATATTATTATTATTAAAAATTTAAATTCGCCTAAAATCAAATTATCTGAGCTATGCCGTTTAATGTTATTAATAGTAAGGTTCTGTTTTCCCTGGAGAAAATCAGAGCAAAAGTCTCTTATTTGTTGTGCATTGGTTCAGTTTCATTGCTTCATTGCTGAGATATTAAAGAGTTAAAAGACACTGTGTCAAAAAACACGTTATTGACGTGTTATTGATTTATTCGAATAAACATCCATGTTGATTTTTTTTTCTGACCATCAAGAGCGTCACACGAGACCTTTTATCATGTCACAGTAAAATTCTACATAAAGTTCTATTTGCACACAGCTGTATATCGGATTAGATACGTTGGCTGTGTTTTTGTCACTTTGCTCAGCAGTTCGCTTTGGGTGAGAGAAAAAATCGAAGCTCGTAACGTGTCGCCCAAAGCCCAGTTACAATGAAGAATCACCTTATAACGCTTTGTCTGTCCTGCGCAGGCAATCGCTCTTTATTTATCTCTCAGTCTCACGTACCATCCTCCCTCAGATCTCTCTCAGGCTGTTACGTATTCGTCACCTTTCTGCTTGTCCGTCCATTCATATCCTTCTGTTTCCTCACTCTCCCAGCTCGTGTCATTCATGCCCACTGAAAATGTCAGCCAGTGCCAAACACAGCAAGTTATCAAAACAGCTTTCCGGTACATGGAGATCTAATGTCTCACCGTTTCCAGACTAGCGCTGTTCAAGCCTTGAGCAAGCATGTCAATATTTGCTGTGCTGTAGCTGCCTGCTTGCTGCATTTCTGGGACACGTACTTACCCCTGACTGTGAGAACCTGCCCGCCCCAGATCACCAACGTTCATGCAATGTTTATTTAACGCTAAAAAGAATACGCGGATGAAGCGGGAGTGTGTCACATGCTGCGGTCTAGGCATGCGAATATGTGTGGGCGTGCGTTTGTAAAGCTCATTGTTCCACAAAACCGGTACAGTTAGCAGGTGCAGATAGTAATTATGTTGTGTACTCAAATCCTCACATTCAATAATAAAATGGTAATGATTGCCGTGGGTGTGTTAGACTCTGAGTGTCTCTAGCTCTGTTCCAAAACCTTTCCTGGTATCTACTGACTACATAGTCAGCTGCATTTTAAAGGCAGCGTCGTAACTGAGATGTAATTTCATAAGTGAATAAATTGAACCACTCTACGTAACCAGCAAATCAAGATTAGAAGCAGTTCATTTTAAAAGTTTGACGTTAGCATGTTGCTTAACTAGCTAATTACGCAATAGGAGTTCCGTTTTAGTTGGATTTATAGTTTTATTTATAATAAACCATAAAATCTTTGTCCAATCTTTGCAATCAGTCCGAAAGCTAGCTTGCTGTTGCTTTCCTCTTTAAAATTGCCTACAATACCTTTAATACAAGTTTCGGACCAGCAGCGTGTGTGTGATTCTGAGTGCAGTCTAGGCAGGCAGTTCACCGGGTTTTAGAACAGAGTTTGTGAAGTGTTAAGTAATCCAGTTTGGCCTTTTAAGCTGTTACTAAAATGTAGACTGAGTCACAGCATGTCAGTCAGGACATGCACATCAGATGAAGTGGGCAGTTGTCATACACGCTATTTGTTTTTCAGGAAATGGTGTCGCTGACTCTTGTGCAACAGCGTGTGTGTGTGTGTGTGATGTTGGTTCATTAAAGAGGGATTGCTGTCGATTTGAGGAGCTTTTAATCTCATTCTTCACTCTTTGTATATCCCTCATTCACCCTTTTCATGAGACCTCTAGGTCAAAAATAAAGAGATTTGCTGAAATCAAACAGAATTTAATAAGTGTACTTTAGACAGTTCATTCGGTTTGAACTAACCCGTCTCTGTTGCGTTCCAACAGCTACCTGAATGATCTGGACAGAATATCACAGGCCACCTACATACCCACCCAACAGGATGTGCTGAGGACCCGAGTGAAAACCACAGGCATTGTGGAGACACATTTCACCTTCAAAGACCTGCATTTCAAGTGAGCACCTAAATTATAACAATAATACATTTTAGGCCCTTTATGATTTTGGTGACATTTTTCGCAACAATTACACACACTATCCCTTTCCCTATTTCTCAGTAGACTACTTTAATGTTAAAAAATGTATTGTATTAGTACAGTGCTTTTATGAAATACTGTTGTAAGTATACACCACAATGATATTTCATGTACTGTTTTTTGTACATGAATTTAACGTGTATTAAACCTGTAAGTTAACCCCTGTTGTAAGTTATTGTGTTCAGAGGGGGTGATTTTTCACGGCTGTTTTACAGTAATGAGGATAAGTTTCTTATGTAATGAGTAATCCAACATTTAATGTTGACATTTCTCTAATAAAACAAGTGCAAACAAAGTATTTAAGTACAAAGTTCAAATACAAACAAAAATATGATCCTGTCCATTTCATTGGCTGGGTCTTAATCTTGTATTTAAAGAACCACATTGTATTGTTCTCACCTTGTTAACCCAGACGAAGGCATGTGTTCAAATGAAACAAAATCATTTGTTTAATGACTTGAAATCTCTGAGTATTGTATTGCGTATTGGAGGCCACTGGAATTTCTAGGACTGCCACACTGTGGAGAGACTAGAATCATGTGCAAGGGTGAGAGTGACAAACAGAGAAGTGGCGTGGGTCTTGAGCAGATTACGTGCAGTCTGATTCAGGCTAGAACAGGAAGTACATGTTTGCAGTTTCATTGCCCATATTTAGTTGTAGACCTTTCTGAATGGAAGTTTCCAGCTCAGAGGGGTAAAACTGAGACACAAGCTCGGTTTCAGAACTCAGTGATCTGCCCACCTATACAGCATTTTAAGACATCATAGGTGCACTCCTGACAAAGCTTTTCGTATAAAGGGGCATCAATTTACAAATGAAAGACATTATCATATTGTCTATGTACATCACATTGTTACATACAGTCCTGCCCTGTTGTAATCAGATCTTCACTTTAACTTCGTTGTATTTTTTTCAGGATGTTTGATGTTGGGGGTCAGAGGTCAGAGCGAAAGAAATGGATTCACTGTTTTGAAGGCGTGACTGCCATTATCTTCTGTGTGGCGCTGAGTGACTACGACCTAGTTCTGGCTGAAGATGAGGAGATGGTACGACATCACTTCCTGTTACTTAGACAGACGTATCATTACGGTGCTTGCGAGGCACCACTTAACAGAAGGACACCTTAGTCTTAACAGACACGCCAGTGGCATGGAAATGACACACTTCACCTTGTTATTTGCTGCCCTGCAAATACTGTCTTATACTTTGATCCTCATTTGTATTTACTTCATAAAAAGTCACAGAACTCTTTCTATTGTATGTAATATATACGTATCTCTGAATGGGTGTTGGGTACAATAAACATTAAATGAGGAGAAACTTGAGTCCACGACTTAAATAATCATGTCAATTTGATATTGATCTCCACTCAGTCGTACTTTATTACGGTTTGCAAACAGGTATTGATTGATTTTATGGTAAATGACCGAGGCCTAAAAGCACGTCACCCTCAGTCTGTATTCCATACATGAAGCTTTAGGCACAAAATGGAAGACAACTTGATACACGTAAAGAATTACTGTCAAAAATGTAATTGGATGTTGCTGTGTTGTCGATGTTTTTGATGTAATACAGTGTTTTAAGACACCGCAAAAGTCAAGAGTCTCCGGATTGTCTGTCACTATTTATTCCATTCGTCAAACGTCCATTTTTTCCTCTCCATAGAATCGCATGCACGAGAGCATGAAGCTGTTTGACAGCATCTGCAACAACAAGTGGTTCACAGACACGTCCATCATCCTGTTCCTCAACAAGAAGGATCTGTTTGAGGAGAAGATCAAGAAGAGCCCGCTCACCATCTGCTACCCGGAATACGCAGGTCAGACCCCCATTCTGCGGATGCTGAGGGGAAATGCGATACCTTGCAAAATAATGCGATACAAAAATGCTTGAGATTGGAAAAATCAATTTAAGTTTGTTAAATGATGTTTGTGCAATTTTCACATAGAATACAATCTTTTCCAAGTGATTACAAAATCATGAAAGCTAAAAAATGTGGGGACCTGTTAATTTATATTTAAAATAGATCTGATAGTATTGCTGAGTTTTTGGTATATATCAATATGCACTAAAATATATACCATTTTTGTTTTGTTCACTGGCCATTTGAACAAATATACCATTGCACCACACCAGAGTTTGAATTAGGTTGTTCCTCTGTTGCATTGCTTCCTGTGGTTTGTCACACATCATATGACATCACTTCCTGTGTGCACTCTTCACATGTATGGAAACCATTTCTTGTTCATCTGACAGGGTCAAATACGTACGAGGAAGCAGCTGCGTACATTCAGTGTCAGTTTGAGGATCTGAACAAGCGGAAAGACACCAAGGAGATCTACACCCACTTCACCTGCGCCACCGACACCAAGAACGTTCAGTTCGTCTTCGACGCAGTGACCGACGTCATCATCAAAAACAATCTAAAGGACTGTGGACTGTTCTAGAAGCTGGCCTGCATCTGGTGAGGTCACATGTTGTGATGACATGCTGCCCATGCAGGGTGTATTTATGTGCAAATAATCAATATTCATATTGCGCATGAAGTCGCATATTTGCCTGCAGCCATTACAGGACAAAAGCGTGTTTAAAGGAGACGTGTGTGATTTCTCCCAAAAATGGGAATGCTGTTATTATTGACTCGCCCTCATGACATTCCAAGCACGTATGATTTTCTGCTTTTGTGTACTTTTTTTGCGTTTGTATGTCTTGTTTGCTAGGACACGGCTAGGACTAATAATTCTTTTTAACCTGTTTGTGTTGGGGTGGCTGGAGTGTTTATAAAACTCAGTTAAAAATTATTAGTCCTAGCCGTGTCCTAGCAACACCTTGGCAGCATGTTAAGCATCACCCATAATACTGTAGCATAGTGGGGTGTGGGGGTTTTGTCACGCAGAAATCACACACTTCATCTTTAAAGCATAATGTTGTGTGGCAATGACCGTGTTAAATTAAACGTGACTAAATTAATGTCAATTTAAAGGCATTTACAGATATGTAACAGTACATTTACACCTGCCTTTTTCTTTTTCCCCTCTAGGTGGAGGGGAAGCCAGTTTTGTTGTGTATTTTTTTGGAGAAACAACAAGATTAAGTATGGAGAAAACTGGTCCTGGACCAGTGCTGTACATTACGCCACTTTTGTCAGCTTTATTTATGGTTTTTTGTCTTTGAAAATTTTAAAAAGTAGCATTTAAAAAAAAATGAATTGTGTCGAATGTTCGTACAGTCTTGCTGTCGCGGCCATGTTGTTTTATTTTTCCCTGACAGAAGTTTGTTTCTTTTTAACGAGGGATTTCTTTTCGTTTCATTTTCTTGCATCAGAAAAGTCTTCTTTACTTGTAATGTTTCATATTGTTTTGCGATTGTTGCTGCGGGAGGAGAGGAAGATTGTGCTACTCGGTCCAGTTTGTTGATTCTCGTGCCTTCGCATGCGTTTCTGCAGTGTTCGTCCATTCGCTTGGGTTTGCCTGCTGAATATCTCTCAACAACAAAATATTTCAAGTTTCATACTGGATGTCACTAATCTCCCTGAGAGCACAAATTCTCATATGCATAGAACGTGAGAGAGAGAGAGTGTGTGAGTGAGAGAGAGCAAGAGAGAGAGAGAATGTGTCTGTGTGTTGCGTGTGTATGTGTGTGTATATGTATATATATATAATAGGCCGGCGTAGAGAAAGCTAATGGTTACTACAGTAAGCGGTGGGCCAAACCATCAGGTCTCCATGGCAACAAGAGATGGAGACCTATTCAGTCGTCAGATGCGAAGACATTCCGCATGCAGGACGTGGAATCTGGCAAGCGCGTCTGTCATCACTGGCCGCCATTTTAATGGCTTACTGCTAGAAAAATGACACGTCGTCGAGGAAGTCGTTGAGGAGATGAATGAACTGGGAAGGGTTTCGGAATTGTACAGGAAACAATATAAAAATGTCGGTGTTTGAACAGACGTTTAAGGCAAGCGATACTGTTGATTGATTATATGATTCAAAACTGCCACCTCTGTCTGTCTGTTCTCCGCAGTGGGGGAACATTTGTACACTCATTTCTCTTATTTTGCTAATAAAAAGCATTTTCTTCCTGAGTCAGATGTGCGTGACCTTTATCTTCCTCTAGTCATCCTCTCACTGGAACAAACAAAAGAATGTCTAGTTAATCCCCTTCTGAGGGATTTCCACACAACGGCCCCCATGTTTATTAAATAAACATAAAATGCCATCCGCAACCCATTCCAAAATGTGCCAAGATGCTGAGTAAAAAATGATGCTAAATGATCATTTTTCCATCTGGAATTGATTGGATCAAAAGGAAAAGTGGGCATTCATCCCAGAATACAACCAAAACTGCCTAAATAACTTTGTGGCTATTGGTTAATATTAAACAAAATTGCTTTCAAAGGCTGACGAAATAATTACATTTTAATAAAAGATAAGACAAACTTTATTTCTGTGCACAGATATATTGAGACACAATAAGATGTACAAAAGTGAAATAGCATTGTTCTTTATTTTATGCACTTTATATTTACAAATAAAAACACCTTTAAAATAATTTTTCTGCAAAGTTTCTCGCTAACCAACAAGAAAAAATGTGAACTAAAGTACTAATATAAGCATCCAGCAATTGAAGCTGTTGTCTTAGATGGGACTCTAGGTGCTACTTTCCCAAACTGTTTATGGTAACCATGGATTTCTAACTGTGCAATTGGAAACCTAAAACATTATAAGCTTCTCTGGTAACTGATCCAGAAAACCTGGAGGTCAAAGGTCAGGGGGCCAGTGGAGGAGGATACAGAAAATTGCTTGTAGCTTCGTAGTGTTCATAATTTTGTGTTCATAGTTTTGTGTCATGTTGATGGTTTAGTTGTAATTTGTTTACAAAATTACAGTTTTAGAGTTGAGTAAAGGCCTTAAGTATGCAAACACACATGAATATTTAAAAAATGATGTTGTAAGTGTGTAGTCGCATACTTAGCATGCATTCCTGCATTACTTAGGTGATAAAAACTTAAGTTCTGTATGTGGGGTTTGTGCTGCATTTATGTGACTCAGGGATTTGGTGCCTGTGGGGGAGGAAGAAGACAAAAAAAGAGATGAAGAGATTATGCGGTATTTTTAGTCAAGTGAGGAAATCTGACTGAGAGAAATCGTTGATGATGTCATAATGGGGGAGGTGATGATGTGGCCATTTGAGAGCCGTTTTGGAGGAGAACAATTTAAGCATTTTGTTTGGCTTGTCCCTCTCGTGTACATGGTGTGTGCGTGTCTGTGTGGCCAGCAGTTAGCCAGCACACAGATAACGTGTCTTATCAATCAGTGTTGTTCCAGCACTGTACACAGTGTCTCTGTCAGTCACCTTATTTAGCACAAAATGAATGCCACACTTGCTTTGTCTCACAAGCGCAATTTATTGACCCTGATGGGATATTCAAATAATCTTCTTTCCTGGAAACATTTCACCCATTGCATTGTTGTGAAAGGAAAATGCCACGACAATCGTGTCACAGTAAAAATAAACATCGTGTTGTTATTTACTCTCATTACATGTCGTTACAAACGTCACTCATAAACCTGTATCGTACAATAAAAGAAATCCATACGATCTATGCATTATATCCCGATTATATATAACTCCTTATACGTTTATTTGTTGTAGTTGTATAAAGACGACTTCAGTTATATAAACAGCCCCAGTTCCAATCCACTTTTATTGTATGAAGATTAAAGCCCAGACTTGTAGCTTTTCACATTTGAAATTGTTAGCCCATGATCAATATTAACCCTTTATTAACTCTGTTTATAATTTAAATTAGAATTAGCTAATAGCTAAATTAATTTTCAATTTACACTTCTAACATTCTGTTTGTATAATAATAAGGTCAATGATTACAATATAGCTAACTGTTGTTTGACTAGTACGATTTTGACTTCCCTGCTTCTGATTGGTTCATACTTTGGGGAGGCTGCTACCTGATTGGTCCTATTCAGCAGCTCACGATAAACTGCTTGTCTATTTGTGGAAAATCTTTCATTTTTAATTTTTGGGTGAGCTATTCCTTTAAGGCACACATGAAACCAAAGCTACAGCAGAATAACTTACAGATCTGAATGTATACTGTGAACTGAATGATGGTCATTTCTGTAGCACATGACAATGTCTCATTTGGACTGGATCCACTGAGCACTCTGTTCTCTGTCGAGCGTGGGAGAAGAGAAGCATTAGATTTTCCATTAGTGCCCTTCTTATGCAATTAGACATGATGTAAAAAGCTTTAATCTGATTAATAGATAGCACTTACAAACAGCAGGGCAATAACTCAATATGTTTCAGCATGTAAATTGCACATCCAACATGACAGATTAGTGTTCTGGTTTACACACCCAAAGCTTGTGTAATATAAAGAAATTATAATTCGACACAATTTTAGTCTTGGAAAAAACCGCATTAATATCAGCTGCGTTTGAAGACCGTGTATGATATTTCATTCCCTTTCTCGGTTACCAGCAGACACTCTTTCATATTAACACACATATGATGTCATCAGCTGTGGACTCCATAGCAACAGTTCCTTTGGTCTGGTGATGCCTTCGGCAGGCTGTTAATAGCTCCTGATGTTTTCTCCGTGACATTGGACAATGTGTTAAGCCACACATGTATGCCAACAGCTATTATTGTGCTCCTGAGAACATTTTTGATGCCTGCTATGGACAATGAGTCATGTTGAATGGGCGTTTTTTTTTAGAAAAGGGCTACCTAGAAATAGCACTGAACAGTGTGTTTGAACAATTAGCATTCATCTGCACCATGAAATGAGGCTGTTATCATTTTCCAAGAGGTGATACCAAACAATACATGATTTAAAGTGGGTCACAAAACGATTTGGACGCCCACTCTTTAATCTGTTTGCTTTCTCTCGCTCTCTCGCTTTATGCTCTCTTGATTGCTTATTTCTCACATTATGAATATGTTCATCCCCCATCTGGCGGCTTTGGTCTACAGAGGCGCACTGATCGTATCATTTTAGTTAACTCCGCCAAACCCATAGTCCTCATAAATCATGCATATATTTTATATTAATTTAGTAAACAATATTTAAAAAAATTTAATGTAATAATTGTATTAAAAACATACCCTATTTTGTATATTTATTGTTAAAATTGACCTCTGGGCTTTTGACATTAGAAATTGTTAGTCCAGGGTCATTATTAACCCTTGGTTATAATTTTCATATTCCACTGTGTTTATTATTGATATAATTAATAACTACATTGATATTCAGTTTACGCTTGTAGCATCCAATTTGCATAATAATAAGGTCAATCGAGAGATTTTGACTTTCCTGCTTCTGATTGGTTCATAATTTTGGGAGGCTGCAACCTGATTGGTCCCTATAATAAACAGGTCACGAATGTCACTTCTCGTCTATTTGTTGAAAGTTTTCAGGTGTGTCCGCTGTGCTTTACGCCATTTTAACGGGCACACATAAATAACGCAGTGTTTATGGACTCCGGTTAACTATCTTTCAGCATTTCTCTCAGGTACAGTAACTATACAGTCCGTTAAATGTTGTGAAATGGCAGATGTGTTTTTAAAGCTGTGACGCGGCGCGGCGACGCTGCCCATCTCGTCCGGTGCGCGACCGGTTATACATCTTCCACCCCTTCATTTTTGTCCGGGATTCATAAAAAAATCAATTTAAGGCATCATACCCTGTTTAGCTAATGTGCAAATATAACAGCAAAGAAGGTCCAGCCCAACGGGTCCTGGAATAACCTTGAGAAACACATGAGCAACCGTCTTTACGCAATGTTCTGTTACTATGAATGAACATCCTGTGATGTTCAGCCATCTAGCCCACGGTCAGATCAGACTAAGAATAATGTGTGTATTGTGTACCAAGAACTGATGGCTGCGTTTGTTGAGGCGGATGTCTGTGTTGTTTTACCTGATAATGGAGAGCTTCTGTGGGTAGAAGACCGAAATTTCTCGCATGAATCATCTGAAACGTGGCCTACTCATCTGAGTTCATACTGTGACACAATTTATATGCAGAGCAGACGCCCACAAAACACTCCCGAGTCAGTAAACAAAGAAAATACACGCCGTTACACAAACAGAGCGATTTATAATGCCATCATTATGGATGTGTTGGACAGGTCATAGATAAGGAACAGTGTGCAGTCTTATCCAAAACACTGTGGCTGTTTTGATGTACAGTGGAGGTTTCAGATGGCAATACCGTACTGCTTTTGATCATGGAAAGTGTTGAATACAATGAACGTGTTGTATTCTATTAAAAGACTGTGTTTTTGTAGTGAAAACTATTCCAAAAGAATTTTAGATAAAGTTTAGATAAAGTTCTAACAAAATGACAATATGCAAAGTAGATAATTTTAAGCACATTGCATTTAGGATTCAACAAATGAAGACAGATAAATAATTGTTATTTTTTCCTAATTTAGCATAAATTGTAGTGCTGACTGTACAGTTGTTTACATTGGTTTATTAATAACGTCAAACCAACGTTTGGTTATAAACTAGCTAGCCTCTGCTGAGTGATACAGCTTCATTTACAAACCCGTTTTTTATTCTTTCTGGCATAATTTCAATGTCTAATGTTTATTGACAATATTTACAGAGTTGTGTTCAATCAAATCAAAAGTGTTTTCAAACTTTGGTAACAGGGTTGCAAATTCCGTTCAATCGAAGTGCAATGAAACAGACCTTATAATGGTGACCTTCGTTGGCTCTTTTTTTTGTTCGTGGGACATACAAATAACCGACTCTGAGGCCTGCTTGTGCTTAGTGTAATGTCATGGAAATATGTGCAAAATATGAATATGCATGGACACAGTTGTACCCTGCATGCATTGTTCTGACACTGTAATAGAGGGTCTTCACTCACAGCGATCATGCGAGCATGTCTGATGAATATTGAGCAGGTCAGTGCTCTGTTAGCACATGACTGGTCATTAGATGTGTTGTTGGCAGCCCGTCGCATGGAGCCATTGCTTAAGCACTAATGGATGATGGCGAGCTGTACTGGAGCCTCGTCATATATATTTAATCAGTTCATTGGTCATTTAGACATGCTGCTTTCAGACCTCATTTATATAGGAGAAAAGTGCCGAGGCTAAAACTGATGCAACGCGCAGCTAATATGAACCTATTCTAAACATACTGTATGGCTTACAGTATTATTATACCATACCATAATATAATGTAAAACTAATGTTGATCTGGGGAAATATAGGCTTTCATCTAACCAAAGAGATTGTACTAATAATATAGGCCTATGTCATACGTTAGCATTTATTATTTAACTGGTTATGTTCATTATTTTTGTAGTGTGTGAGGTAAATGTTGCCATTGAACACGTACAGTCCCTCGATATGTAGCAAGTGTGTTCAGGGAAAGCAATCGTGCAGTTACACAAGAGGAAAAGACACTGGGGGTCATGCAATCAGCCATTTCACACCCTCTTCATTTTGAAATAAAACCACAAAGACTCTCAGTTCATCTCTCGCGGTCTGATTTGTGAAGCAGAACGTTGTTTTGTATCAAAGCGCCACCCGATGGACACAATATGAATTGACGCTAGTAATGAGCTGAACGTTTTGCTTTATCAAAACAAACAAATAAGACCTTCTAGAAGGAACAGGGTAAGCAAAGTGAAATGTTACGTTTTAAAATGTCCTGTAATTTGAACGTGGGTTAATGCAGCATTGCATGTTGCTCATTCAGAGTGACGGCTGTTTGGTTCATTACCCACAAAGATTGATATATAAAGAGCCTGTCCTCTTTTTTTCTCATGAACTTGTAATTGTACACTGTTAATTAGGCTTCTTCCACCGACCGGAAGTTCTTGATCCGTTCAGCCAGCACAAGACCCGGATTAACAGTGAATGAAGAACGATAAACAAGAGGAAATAGACACCCAGAAAACAGCACATTGTGAGGACAACCACACGGGCACATTTGAATGCTAATTGTAGACTGTCAGATGTCTCCTGATTGGAAGATCAGCACAATCTGTTGCATTTCTATTCATCTGGATTAAGAAACGCTCGTGGTTCTGAACACCAGACCTGAGAGTTCTTTTGTTCCACAGATTGTTCCTTCTATCGAACAATTCGTCTCGTGTCCTCGCGGGCGATTCCAATTTAGATCGGATTCTTGGCTTCCGCACACAACAGCCTGTAGGACAGGTTGTGGATCAGTATCAGGGAGATGGTTTAATCTCGTGTCCAGCACGTCGTACACAGCCCTGCGGTAATAATAAAGAACAGAGTGTTTCGTGACTGGTGTCTGTCCAAGTAAGAAGCACTTTTTTTGGCCCCTTATCTTGATTGAAAGACGTTGTTTAACTAAAAGTGATGTTTAATTTAGTTTGTTTTAACCGGTCGGTTAAAGTCAGTTGTGCTGATATGAGGCATGCAGAAAAGCCGAGTTATAGTAAATGCAGTAAGATTAAAAGGGGACATCGGACTTAGTTTTCACTTGCATATCACGTTTGTTATGAGCTGTGTGAGACTAAAACTGTGTCATCCAGCGCACTGTTTCAATTGGCAGCTGATTTCGACGTATATTGCTTCTTTTTTAAATAAGACCACCTTTCAGCCATATACAGACTCTTCTTGTATGGCTGTAGACCGCCCCTTCCCACCTGTTTTGTACATGGGTAGCAAATGCAAGGTGCATTTCGAGGTACACTTTGGTACACTTTGACTGCTCTGCAGTGCAGACAGAAGCATTGTGAGAGCCACTCGTGCCTCCCATTGGCTTGTTTTCTATAATGGCTCTTCTTTGTTTTTGAAGCTGTTTATTAGCGGGAAAGCTATTGATTTTGTGTTTTGGTGATGTCTGTTACTTCTGTCTGGATCTGTTCATTGATTCCTATTGACCAGAACACAATTAACTGACATTGAAATGACTAATTATCATAGTGAAAGATCAAATGTATTGATTACATAGCTTTCGGATCTGCACTGCAAAAACAACAACAAATAACTTTATAAATGTTTATTTTGTGCCAAATTGCATCAGAAATGACAACAAACCGAGATGTTAGAACTTGTAATGAATTAATTTCCCTCTGCATAGATCTTCTGTGTCTTCCATCAGGAAAGGAAGAAGCCAAACCAGAATCTGATTAAATCTGAATCAAAGATTCAATCATTTCAGTGACAATATTTAGAAGAGAAAAGAGTAGAGATTAAATGAGTAAACATTCAACTTGTTCCTTTCTAGTATTTAGGTTAAGATATGTTTTTAGATGTCTTTAAATTGGACAGTTTAGAGGATTGTTTATGATTTTTCTGCATGATTGTGCTGTCTTTGTAACATGTAAACAGTATAGTTATTTATATAAATCAATACATATGATATAAAATATAGGTCTCAGATTCCTATTAGATCAATAAATAAATGAAAAAGCCTTCAAACTTCACATAACTGCAGAGCTGCGACAGAATCTGCAGACATAGGGTCGAGACTTGTGTTTAAAATGCTTAGTGTCACCATAAGGTGGCAGTATAGTCCTCTCAACTCTGCGTGCAGGGTGTGATGTATTATTCAAATTCACACTGTCTCAATATTTGAATGCTTTTTGTTTGGTGCTGAAAATTGGACCAATTCCCAACATTCCGGTGATGTGTAACTGATTGCTCTCTCTCTCCACACCTCTCTCTCTCTCTCTCTCTCTCTCTCTCTCTCTCTCTCTCTCTCTCTGTTTCTCTGATTACAGTAGTTCATGCATAAAGATCTATCGGTTACCTCTGTCTGGGCTGAATAACACAAGCCTGTTAAACACAGACCTTAGCATGCAAACAGTGTGTATAATGAAGTGTATAACCATGTAAACATGGTTTATGGGGACGCTTGCTGTGTCCTCATAAACTGAATTGCTTAAAACATACTACATAGTAAATTTTTGTTCATTGTGAATTTGTTTTCTGTGACGGTTTGGTTTAGGGGATAAAATATACAGTTTTAAACCATTACATCTATAGAGTCCTCAGAAACCACATACGCCAATGTGTGTGTGTCGTCAAGTCATTCGCAATGAGACACGGCGCCTCATTCAATCTGTCACCTGCAGACATCTGTATGACGTTTCCCTATTGAGCCATTAAGAAGACTTAACGGACTTTTTAAATGAGGGTGAGCTGCTTATATTCGCTGTATTGATTACAATTTCAGAGAAGTGCACTTACTAGCTCCCTTGATAGTCTTCCATCTCTCCTATACTCAGATATATGAACACTCCCCACAGCCCTGAAAATTCAACCCCTTCACAATCCACAGCGGTCAGCCGCACAGAGAGTAAGAAGCAAATGTATTCTCTGTGTCTTTGCTCTCTGTAGCTTAACCTGCAGGGCACAGTGTCAGATACATCAGGGTCATGGGTTCGAATCCCAGGAACGCAAATATTGATCGCATTATTTTAACATACTGTAAATTGCATTAGATAAAAGCATTCGCCAGAAGCATAAATGTAAAATGTTTCCTGATGTCTTTCAGTTTATGTTCAGCACACTGGAGACAGATCTTGAGAGATTTCTGAGGTTTGAATGTTGGACGTACAACCACCTACACCAAATACAGTAGAGTCTACACAAACAAACCTTCTCACTACCTCTGTTCTGATGCTAACACAGCCAAGTAAACAACTCACTTTTATACCGGACTAACAGTTGGACTCTGGGATCTGGACGTGTTCCCTTTATCTTGTTTAACTGCAGGTGTGAAACAAGGGTTTAATTTATTAATTATTAGCCCTGCTTTATAAAAGTTGCTTTCCTAGGTAATATTTACATTAAAGCAGAAACAAAAGAAAATCACAAACTTAACCAAGACAATTAAGAGGAAAGATGACAGAACGTTTTTAAGAACGTTAACCCCGCGTTTACAAACATACAATGCTAAATCTCTCAAGGTGGCTACCCTGGATTAACCCAGGGTAAGGAATGAAAAACAACAAGATAACCCAGGATAAATTAAACCTAGGGTTAAAAATGTCAGAACAGTTGGTAATGCTTGTGACACAGTTCCAGGTTTGTGGTTCCAGGTTTGTGTCTGAGCTATAGGTTGTCTACTAATCCTGTCTCCCTCAAACTTATCCGCTGTCCTTTTTAATAAAGATAAAATAATTAACAGACCCTGCAAACAATTTTATGTGAGGAAAGCCAACTTGTGTTAGTGTTAGTTCAGTGTTGACCAGTTCTGTCAGTCAGACTACATTGTGGGAAGCAAGGCTGTGTCCAGCAGTTTAACAGGGAGGTCACAGCTTTATGATTTCACACGTCAGAAAGAAAACAGCTTGGCAGGGTGGTTAATTAAAAACAAACAAGTTAATGAAGGTCAAAAACTCCCTAACTCCAGCCCGCGCACACACACACACACACACACACATTTTGCTAGTCAACAAATGCTACATCCGGCTTCAAGACATTTTAAGAGAAACTATTGACCCCCTTCATGTCTGTTTCTCATTAAACACACGCACCACGACGCAGACATCATGCTTTCGAAAGGCTGCGAATATCACAAACACGACGCAGATAATGCGAATGTTCGCATTAATTCAGTCATCATTCACCTAGTGTGAAAGAGTGGGGAAGAATGATGACTAAACAGTGGGCGGACGAATCCCAATCACCGATCCCCTCAGATGAGCTCGGCGTTGAGAAGACAGCCTTGGTAAATATGAGCCCCAGTGGCGGGGATGAATGTGTGCTTTGAAGCTATACATTACAACCCTGAGTGAGACGTGAGGAATTAGCCTGTCTAACCTTGAAAGACAGATTCTGAACTAAGCTGCCTCGGCCTGACAAATTCTTCAGTGATATAACAAATGTCATTTGTTTTTAGATATAAGAAGCATACAGAGAGACAGGTGTGTGTGTGTGTGTGTGTGTGTGTGTGTTGAGTTATTCATCATAAACCATAAATATAGCATTAAAGGAATAATCCATTGCTGTACTTGAAGGTCTTTGTCTCGTCTCAATTAATGGACGTATAATGTACATATTTCTTCCAGCTTCACTTACATGCTTTTGTTGTGCTTTCATTTGACTTTTGGTGCGTATTTAGTCCTCCGTCTTTGTGTCATCGCCACAGAAAACGGGCTTTGACTCGTAAGAGGAGAGCAGTGCGTCTGTCTGACAACCTGGATAGACGGACGTTTTTAAGCTCTCTTTAATAATGCATGACGGCAGTCTGAAAGCTGTGTGATTGTTATGATAAAAGTGTTTCAGTCTATTTGATCAACTCTCATATGAGATGAAGTCTGTCTTTTGTATTATTCTTTGTATTATGTTCATTGTGATGCGTACTTGGACTCAAGTAAAGAGTTTGGCTAAAATTCCGAATAATTTTACTGTCTACTGTTTGGAAAACCTAAAAAGGCCAATGACTGTATTCTGGTTTAATTTGTAGTTTTCAGTTACAGTCCAGTGTTTTTAATGCATTACATTTTGTAGTCAGTGGAAAGTATTAGCAATGGGACAGTGATGCTTTTGTTGCCTCTATGTAGGTGAATAAAGCAGAAAACCTTCTCTCAGCTTCCTGTTCTGCTTTATATATCTGATATCTTGACATCTCTGTACCAATGAAAGAGTCTGTCTGACCTTCAGCTCTGAGAACCTGCGGGACTGCAGGGCAGTCTTGGGAAAGAGACGTCGTCCTCTTCCTTTGGATGTGAATCAAACTGATGTCCCACCTGCTCGAAACATCTATCACACAATGATAAATATCTCAACCTCCTTCACACACAGGCGCGGAGAAACTCTCGCTGGCAAAATTGACCTAACAATCCCAAAGCACTTGCTTTATGATTTCTTAAGCTATATCTTGAATCACCAGTCGTGCTGTCACCAGGTAATCACCAGGTACATTACCAATGATTTACATTTAAGCATTTAGCAGACGCTTTAATCCAAAGCGACTTACAAGGTGAGGAGAACAATGAAGTGAAAATAACAAATGCCGTGTGCAGTTACACTTACACAGGATTCCAGCATTTCATTGCTTGATAGAGGTTATAGCTGTAGGGAGATGAGAATGGGTTAGTAGGGTGTGTTTCTTTAAATATAATTATTCATACTGGTGTCAGGTATTCATGAGAGGTTTTTAGCAGTTTCTTGAATGTAGGGAGGGATGCAGCAGACCGAACAGAGTTTGGAAGATCAGTCCACCAGCGAAGGATGATGAAGATGAACCTGCGAGCAAGTGACTGTGACTTTAGAAGAGGGTATATCAAGGCGGCATTCATTTGCTGACCGTAGGGATCTGGAAGGGGTGTAGATGTGTATGAGGTAAGTTTAAGGTAAGTTGGTTTTGTATGTGAGGATTAAAGATTTTAATTTGATGCGTGCGGCAACTGGTAACCAGTAAAGGGAAACGAGGAGAGGTGTGACATGGGCTCTTTTAAGCTTTTTGAAGGTCAGATGAGCTGCTGCGTTCTGATCATTGTAGTGGTTTGAGTGCCCTTGCCCCACAGAGCATTGCATACGTTCTCCTCATATACATTGTCATAGACCAGAAACATGCTGCATGCAAGTACACAAACATAGACATGAATGCTTAGCAAAACACTGTTAGCGTGTGGTCCTTTGTACAAATTATTTGTAACTTCATTAGAAGGGTGCTATAATTACCTCATAATAGAAATATTATAAATATTATAATATATATAAAACAGTATAATTGGGAGGCAGTTGTGACCTGCTGGTTAGAGAGTTAGACTTCAGAGGTCACCTTACCCCCAATTGCTAAATGGCTGCCCACTGCTCAAGTGTGTCACTTTCACTAATAAGTGTAACCCAGTACCTCATGTACCCAGTTTAGATTTTGAATGAAAACACAAAACACGTAATTACAAATAACAAATAATTAATTCGAATATTATTCCACTTTTTGGGTGTTGTGTGTTAAATGTCCCTTTAACCTCCTTTCCAAGCTCATCTACAGCATTCATAAGATATGACCTTGTAGATTAATGTACACACCCACAATCAAACATTTGTATGTGATCCAACACCAGCCTCAGTCTAATAAAGTCTCTGTGTTATTCTGTCTGTCTTCCTCAGTCAGTAAAGGATTGCAGCTCTGATTTTCCTGATTTCTCATTTGTATTCTCACTCAGGGGATCCTCTGTTCAGAGAGGGAAGAGTAACATTCCTGTTTGAAACTGCGGGGAAACCTTGTTTGAGTTCACATTTCCTTTAGCAAATGTTTTTCACTGTCAAGCTGTATCACACAGCTTTGCTTACCAAACTATAACAATTATGTGCTATTGTGTAAACAAAACAATACATTGTTCTAAAACCTCGTGGCTTGTCTGTTTAGACAGCAGTTTAAGGCATAATTTTTTACGGTTTTATCAAATACGTTGTTTTGGCCACGGTCTAAGGCGCATCGTGCACGTACCCTTAATTTATAAAGCATTCCCAGAATGCATTGCAAAGCGCTTTCTTTCAAGACACAAATGCTAATTATAAATACACTTATATAGCATTCAATACAAAAAAACAGTGCAATCTAATTATAAAGGGAGTGTTTATTGTGCTGTCTTATATGAGATTGCTGTCTATGTAGGCAGTAAACAGCCGGCAGCTTACTAGGTTTGGAACAGGGCTAATGACTCGAATAGAATTAGTTAGTTCTGTTTTGTTTGTTGATGTCTCCGGTATCGGCAGCAGTCAGGTACATCTTTGTTTTCGTAGCGCTTGCCGCCACAGTCATTAATCAACCGTTCTGGTTTTAATTAAACTTTCAATTATCTGTGTTTGCACTCAACGTGAGGAAAACAGAGAGGATGTCTGAAAACAGATATTCTCTGTCTTTATTTCCCCCTTTAGGTGAACTATACTTTTCGGTTTAAAATAAACTAGTAGAAAAGGGACTATAAACCGTGGTTTGACCTTTCTAAGAAAAGATCTTTGGGAAATGATTCGGCTGATTTGGCATTCTGAGGAAGCTCGGTGGAGATGACTCAGAATGAATTAAAATATGTGAGGATGGGCCATATCAGACCTGTAATAATGAGAATCATGCTAGAAGTGATTTATCATCGCGCCATATTTGTAATTGTGAATATATTCTTAAATGAGTGATATTCTTCCAGAAATAAATGTATTCCAATTTACCAGCGGCCTTTTATCTTCAAGTAGGTCACTTGAAATAAGTATAACTCAATCTCTTCATATGTGTTTGTACTGACTAATATCACTGAGAACTGACAGAGATACATTCACCGCTTCATATGTGTAACACATACAGACGTCTTATTCAGTCTGACAAATCTGGACTTGAAAACAGACGTTTGCAGTGAATGAAATTGTTGAATGTTCAGTGAGAATGTTCTCAGTTCTCAGTTTTGAATGTTTGTTAGTCAGCCATGAGCGAGTTCTCTCTACAGCTCTGCCACCCAGCTGTTCTTCTGCTCAACCCTCCCGTCTGCTCCTTGACTTCCCTCTCTGCTGCTGGTGAATATCTGCCTCTTGTGATTCTACTGACCGTGTCTTGCCAGTTGTTGAACTTAGCTAATAAATTGAGCCTGCTGTTGAGTGCTGTCTGGTTTCGGACAATGTATGTTAATTTAAGTAGCTAAGTAGCTATAATGACATATTCCTCAAATGTATCAGCAGGGGGCTCTGTTGAGCCGACGCAGGCCCAGCCACTGTTCAAAACCCAACAAAGCTGCAGGCAGGGCAGAGAGAGAGGAAACATAATTTATCTGGGTCATGCAAAATGATTTCGGTGGCCGGGGAAAAAAATGATCACATTGAGTGTGCCTCACACGGTGAGTAGGTGTGAAGAGAGCAAATGACTCTGATTACAGCCGAGCAGATAAAATCAACTAAATGCTTTAACAGGTTATCGATAACCCTCTCTTGAGCTGCTGAGAGGTTTTCCGAACACAGAATTGGCTAAAAATGACAGGCTGGCAAATTTATACGTATCAGAGGTTTGATAAGGGGCCAGCCAACATGTGCGTTTTAATACTTTGTGCAGTTGTTGATATTCAACATCTAAAAATATTTAGAGGGAATTATTTCCACAGTGACTAGAGAAATCCAATTTATCAGATACATTGGAATTGAGGACCAAGCTCTGAACTTTGAAGATGTTTTGCTAATTGTTCAAGTGGCTGTCAGGTTTGGCTGATATTATATTATATTATACTGCATATTCTTAGCCAAAAGTGCTGTACCTCCACTGTGTGGATGCAAAAGCATCTTCAAATTTCAACTGCTGTTTAAAAGTGCACTTAGTTTTAAATTGCAGATATTTTTATCCATTAAATATGTTTAACAGTGCCCATTTTTGAGTGGGTTTGTTTTTTACATCACAGCTGTGGGTGACAAGAAACAAACAGAAAACTGCAATAATATAAGTTAGATGTGAACTTATAAATGCAGCACCTTCACACAAGCATATTCCTAATCTTGGTTATGAATGTCTAAAATAACTTATATTAAGTGGGCTCAGACAACAGGAGAACATTACTAAGGTGATGTTTATTGATGAAATGGAATAACAGGTAAATTAACTGCAAGCTGAGCAGTGACAATGAGGAAACTTAAATAACTGATTTGACTGTGCTTACAGATGCACGAGTTCATGGAGCATGAAGAGGTAAAGACAGCAAACACCAAGCTAATCAACACAGGCACAGACCAACAGACACACAGAAGACTTAGAACCAGAAGACCTCACCAAGGAACCAATACAGAAGAGCGCACTGCTGCATGATGCACCAGGTCCTTCACAAGACCAGATGATGAGAATAGATTCGTGACAATAGCCCTCATACCATTAAATCATGCGCTAATCGAGGGGACAGCCGATTTAAAGTGGTGTCCAAAATTACAGTAGACATTATCGAGGGCACTCATCCATCCCATAATGCACTGCAATACCACATACAACTAATGTACCCTCAATGACTAGCCGCCACCATGTTTCAGCACGAGGGGCACCTACGGTTCTTCCAGTGTACTCAAGTGTCCAAATTTGGTCACTTCTTTACATTCACTCCTTCAATGGACTATATTAGGAAAGTAATATAGGCAATAGTGAATGAGGGTATAGGTGGCTATTTGGGACACAACCTGTAAATTATTGAGCTGGGTGTGAAGCTGTTGTTAATTACTCTAGAAACACACACCTGTGACCTCATTACATCTGTGTTACTGCACCACTGTATCTGTGTTCTGTTGTTTCTGAAGAACTACCACTGCCTGGCGGAAGGAGTTTTGAATCAATATAATAATGTTTTTGTAGCAGTGTGTTTATTTAATGAAACCTTACTAGGTGTATGTAATAAAATGACATAAAAGTAACATACGTTTACATTAAAGAAACATACGTTTACATTAAAGAAACATACGTCCACATTTTTGCAAACGTTTCGAGAAAGATGATTTGTGTGGTAAGTCTTGCAAAATTTTTATTGTTGTTTGACCGTAAAATGTAACTTTGTAAATGTAACTTTACCTCTAACTTTATTAGATTAACTTTACCTAATCTAATTATTGATTTATTCCCTTAAAATGAACAGACATACAAGGTAGTTAGTGGGAACAGCCATAATGCAAAAACACTCCTTATACTATTTCATTAGCTTATATTTAGTCAGAAAGATTTCTATTTTTATTAAATCGTCTTATATAACGAACAGGTAGAAAGCCAAAGAGGCTGACGTGGGATAGATTAGTTAAATTAAGGTTAAAGCAGTACTTGGGATGAGGACAGTATCTATTACATATTAGGTTTGACATTTATTTTGTTAGTGGATGGTTATAGGCATCTTTAAAAAAACATGTTTATACAGCTCCATAATTGTCCTGCACAGCACATAGCAGGAAGTATGAAATCTGTTGTGTGTGAAATCTTATGTGCTGCTGGGCTTACATGATCAGAGGTGGCAGATTGTCAATCACATGCTTCCTCCAGTCATTAACTGCCATTGAGATCCTAATCAAGGACATTCTCCTGTAAACCCTAATGTTGTTTCTACCTAATCAGTCAATCATGGATAAACATTACTTACGATTTTGCATTTTGGACCCATTAATGAACAATCTCAGTTCATTTAACCTGTTAACCTGCAAAATCCACACACCTAAAAATTCAAGTGCAATGAATTTAAAATTATAGGTACAAAATGCTAGAAGTACCCATAAGCCCTTGCGCCCGCAAATATAGATTTTTAAAAAACAAGAACCGATGGACCATTTAAATAGTTGGTGATAAGAGTTCATAAAGGTTTAAGCTGTGTTTAGTATTATTGATGTTGTTTTGTGGTAAATAATTGGTTTTCTGAAAAGTCACCATTCAGGAGATTACTGTGCAAACGCAGTTAATGCAGTTACACTTATGTCAGTAGAAGGAGCAGATCATCTTAAACTGTACATCTGTCTGAAAGCGTTAGTGTGTTGCTGCCTGTTTGCAGCTGCCTCATTACATAAAGAATGGAGAGCAGGTAGGAGGGTTACATAACTCAGTCCAAACAGAGTGTGATATAAGGGCTTTGTTTGATGTAAAGATTTAAAATGTTGAGTACTAGAGAATGTTTGATGGGTGAGGAAGTGTTTTATAGTAATGTCCCTCACCCCTTTTCCAGTATAAGGAGCATTTCTGCTGTCAGTCATGGATCAGCATTCCCTTTAAAAGAGAGAAATGCTTTGTTAAAGGTCTAGTTCAGTCAGAAAGTAGATTTAGTAATTATTTATTCATCCTTACGTAACCCTCAATGGCTTTCTTTGTTCTTCTGGTTCTTCAGAACCACGGAGATAAATAAAACACTAAAGTCTTTCTGGGTTGTTTCTTTACAATAGCAGTGGATTGATACTGACTTTACAAAGCCTCAAAAAGACACAAGAGCTTCATAAAACAATTCAGTGGGACTTTGGTTCCATTTTGGTTCAGAAGAACAAAGAAAATAAGAGTTCTCAAGTTGTTCCACCATAACAGTTTATACAACTTACAACTAGCCACATGATAGATTTGTGTGAGGGACTGACCGATGTTTAAATCAGTACTCAGAACTCTTTCTGACCCAGCTTTTAAATGTAATGCACGCTGTCATTCAGCTCTGATCATTATCTAGAAGGCCTGTAGGAACTAATGATGAACGGATCGGTTCTGGTGTTCTGTGTCTTTGGTGCCGATAGATACAAATGTCTTCGCACTTTGTTTCTCAAAAACAAATTTCAAATTCAAATTTCGCGGGTAAGTTTTTGCAAAAATCCCAAGGACCTTATTAATTAATTAATTAATAGTTTCTAGTTAGTTTTCCTAATTAACAGTTTCATGGTGCTTTTTCTGTTTTGGAGCCTGACAGCATCTGTTTAACCACTTAAACAGATCTGGGCAATCTGCAAAGCATCTCTCCTAATGTTTAACAATAAAAAAACAGAATAAAAGTTTAGAACAACATGAGGATGAGTCAAACAGGCAAATAACAGGTGTTATAAGTTTGGGGTGAACTGTTATTTTGTGACAGTACAAAATACCTGATTTGCATTTACATAGAGTAGAAAAAACTTTGATCTTTTTTTAGATGCTGTTGTTGATGTACTGATGCTAAGACCCCCATCTTAAATAATCAGATCCCAAGCAAGTATTAACTCTTGAGAGAGAGACAGTGGCTTTGTTCCAATAACCTTTCTGACACGTTGTGTGGTTGACACATGCGGTATGTTTCATCACAGGTGATTAGATACTGTCAGCCACTTTGTCACCATATCACAGCTGTCACATTTATGATGGATGTGTATAAGTAACTTAATTTTTTACAGACCTGCCATCATCATATTTATGTAAAGCAGAAAGAGTCTCTTAAAAGCTTATAGTTTGAAACCAGCTAAAAGCATTTGAAAGCAAGTTATCGTGCATCTTATATTTTGGCGGCAGAACGCTGTCCTGTTTCTCAGTTACAATCTCCTGAGGGCTCATTTCTATCCCTTGAGAGCACATTTCTTTATTGTTTAGCCTCATTTTGATTGGTCTGTACTGGTGAACTTCAGAGTAGCGTCTGACATCACTACAGACGACATAAGAATGCTCTTGTGGACAAGGCACCATTGGATTAGACTGAAGTCTACATTGTAAGATCAAAATGAATACCAAAGTGAAAGTTATGTGCCAGTTTTTACTCATGCAGCAAATTCACAACAACACACACGATAAACATAAACCTGTTTTGGAGCTCTAAATTTATGATGCAATTTATGAGCAGATGCACGTTACTTTTAAGCAAATAACACACGTTACTACATGATTAAACCAGTTTAGTCACAGCTTGCAGAGACGAGTATAAATCACAGTCAAGGCCTCACTGCTGATAATCACACACCTGCAGAATAAATGCAGGAATTGCATTAGATTATTTCTCTTTGAAGACCTGCAGACACCTGCAGACAGCAGCACTGCCATTTTGTTTCCTTCATCTTCTCAACAATAGAACACATTTATGGTCGGAAGCTGGTGAAATCTGAAACATCCCAGTTCTTACTTTAGATGACATCACACTTTGCACTTTTTTGTGTAGTTTGTGCCTTCCAAACCACAGTCAGTTGAAGAACGTCAGATGTGCTGCTGCAGAAGGTGTGTTATTTGTGGTGTATTTTTGAAGTGTGCGTCTGGGGGCTAATATTACTTATGTGCTGTGGAAAAAAAAACAATTCTTAATCTTTTTCTTTCAGTTTTTGTATTGTTAGAAACATGCTAATGAATGCAAAGCCTAAGCTACCTGTGCAGTTTATTACTGTGTGAATCTAATGATTCATTTAGCTGGATGTTAATTCTTATGCAAATGAAGACTGTATATAAGAAAAGGGTCTTATAGATGCATTAATAATGCATTTAGTGACACAATATTGACACACTGCATACTTAAGTATTCATTTTGTGCACAGTATACTTACGTGAATTGCTTTAGCTACATGAGAATAAGAGGGAAAAGCTAACAAGTTGTTTTATCAGCTTTATCAGTTTCAGCTGCTTCATTCGAATATTGGAACGCTTGTTTTGTTTAGAACTGTGTATGTGAATCAAATATATATTTATCAGTCTGTGTTAAACATCTTGGCATTAGTTTGTGCGTCTAAATGTCTGTTAGTATGAGTGATGATTGGATGTATTTGATGGCCAGCGTCTCCCACTGGTAATTTCATCAACCTGTACTTGTTCACCGATTGGTTAAACTTAAAGTGACATTGAAAACCCAATGAACCTCATTGGGCTGTGACATTATGCCATCCCTCTTCCTCCACTCATTTTAGGTAGATTACTATCCCAACAGCTGTGATAAGCAATATTTATTCATATCACATATTTAAGCTGAGCTTTAATAAACTTATGGTGTACACTACTGTCTCCGAGCTCACGGCGTCCTGGACACCAATATTTAATGATTTATAAAACACAATTTACTGTCTGGCCATCTGGGATTTTAGTGTGGAGATAAAGATTAGGATTTTCAGTAGCTTTATAGCACATTGTGAGTGTATATCAGTGTTGTTTGTTGCTCGTTAATGGAATCTAATAAGTGTTTGGACCCGGAAGCAGTGGCACGTGACGTCAGACTTAACAAGCAAATTGGTTTCCTAAATGACTCTCGGTCGCTATTAACAGCTCCAACCTGCATCCCTTCCTGCTCCGGTTAAAACCATCCAGCTCTGCCTCTTCATTTCCGGATGGCTTTAAATTGGCTCGAAATTTCGCCTGTCATAATGATTAGATCACGTTGCCTAGCAATATGTTGCAGTCCCCAAGGCGACATCACTGTCAGGGCCAATGTGTAGCCATCTGGTGAAGTGCATTCTGGGAATGATTGCTTCCTCCAGGTTTTGGAACTGTGTATAAGGGTCACCTGCACTCTGCTATACAACCAGAAATGTTGTGTCTCATTTCTAGAAGCGCTAAACTTTTTTTGTTGGATGAAAGTATGCAAGTGTGGGTGTGAACATAAACCAGATTTGGAACCAGTATAAACAGCCTTTTGCAGAAGACACGTAAAAACACACACAATGACCCACAATGAAGGCAGCGAGTGGGAGAAATCGGCTTTGCTAATGTTGCTTCACTTCTTTTGAAGGGGTCATATCGTGAAAAATGTATTTTTTGACTTTCAAAACTCAAAACCATTTTCTCAGTGCAAAAAAGAACATTTGTTGAAACTTAGCTGCATGTTAGAGTAAAGATGTCTGAAACGCGATGTCAAAATGATGACTTTCCTGTCAAACAAAAACAACATGAGTTAACCTCAAAGAATAAGTCCTAGAAAACATAAAGAACTCTAAGATAAATGGAAAGACGCAAGAATTAATTACCATTTTAGTTTTGTGTGTAGATTATCTGAGTTTTTAAAGCTGTGTGTCCAAAAGACCGAGTTTTGGCTTAATATGTCTATTTCACTAACACAATCCTCCTCACTCAGTATCCTTCTGCTATGCTCAGGGAATTCCTAAACTTGTTTGAAAACCCCCTGACAAACAATTCCTTTGCACATTCTCGGTCTTGTAAAAACACCCCCTCTTGCTCGCCCGCTCTCTGTTCGGGACTATTTCTCATCCGCTCTCCCTCGCTCGGATACTCCCATCACTGGAATGCAGAAAACTGCTGCTCTGTCTCTGAGGTCAAAGGTCACAGCACTGATTCTTGTTTTTTTCTGGACCTCACCTAATGTTGTCCAAACATCCACCTAATGTATTCCTGTCTATATGAAGGAAACCTTTAAGACGCTGAAAATTTCAGTGTGAATTCTGCTTTTAAATAAAGGGGAGAAAGTGGAGAGCCTTATACATTCAGACAGTCAGTAAATAAAGCAGATTTGCGGTTTTACTGCAGGAGACATGAACGGAAGGATCTCTTTTCCAATATGGAGTTAAATGCTAATATTTTTAAAGCCACTCAAGGGAACTGTCCTGGAAAACAAAGCCTAGACTTAAAAGCGTGTGTTTTAGTTGATGATGGATTTTACAAAAGAAAATAATAATGCAAATAATGGCAAAGCAAATAATAACTAAAATCTCATTTGGATTGGTTTCAATCTCGTTTGTTCATAAAATGATCTTGTGCTCTTCTGTAACTAATCTACTTGAAAACCCAATCCTTTAATACAGCAATGAAAACACACACACTGCAGAGGATTAAAATAACTCCCAAACTGCCATGATGTGAATGAATCACTGTTAGTGCTTTTGTAGACGAAAAGATCTCAGCTGATTCTCCTGGCCAGCAATAAGATTAAACACAGACAAAACTGAGACATTGTCTCAAATCTTGAATTTTCTGTTGAGGTAAAACTCGCATATGTTCACGAGAGACCTCGATAATCTCAGGACATCAGATAATAAAACGGATATGAATTTACTGAGTTATTTTCTCAGTAAATTCTTCTGAATTACACAAGTGGCAGTTGTTATAAAATAAAGGGTAACTGAGAACATGTTGTTGTTCTTAAGAAAGAACAACTTCTAAACAACAACAGAACAGCACATTGAATTACTGAAATATTACCATGATTTTACCAATACACTGGATTTAAAAAAAAAGATTTTTTTTGGATCGTTTTGTATATTATTATGGATAGTTCTTGTACACTATGATTTGGGAAGAACGAGTTATAGGCACATAGCTGTTATGAACTTTAGTTTACATGTTGTCAAACTCATATCTGAGAATACATGAACAACTAATGTCTTATATAATTATGTAATACTAGTTAATGACTTGGACGTTATGAAAGTTATAGTTTAAAATGTTATCGCTGTGTTTATCCTGTGCCTGCATGTTCTCCAGAAGGAGGCACAGCAGTCGTTCATAAAGGCAATACACGCTCCGGGCTGATGCTGTGATGGAAGTTCCGTTAGTTCCTCTCCACTCTTCTCCAGCGGGAAGCGTCGCTTCTCTCCTCCTCCTCACATCACATCCGGCTCGGTTTACCAGTTTGGACATAGTTACTGTGCAGCATTAGGATGTCCGATTCATTTGAGAGAATCGGTTCTTTCGGGTGATTCACTCGACTCGTTAAAAAGTATTCTGAGGTGCCTTTACACGCCATTTTCCGTCTCATTTTTTATTTCAATATGTATTTCTGATCTGTTGTACAAGAAGGTTTTGTCTTCACTTAGAATATGTTCCAGAAGTCTCCTTTAATGATTCGTAGTTTTAATAAACGTAGTACACAAATTCAATAATAGTAATACATGTAATCAAGTTAAACTATATATTTAAGGGTTTCTTAAATGTGCACCCAAAGTTGTGTAGTGGTATCACACAGTCGAGCGAATCATAAACATGTCGGTTCGGAACCGAATCCTTCAGAAGAACCGGATCAAAAGACATCACGGGTACAGTGAGTGTAGCTGTAGCAGTTTTAAGAGGCTGTTGCGGATCTGCTGCTTGTATGGAGACACTTGCCATCCGCAGACACTGATCGTGCAACTTTACTGAGCGACTGGAGTAAATATCGCGCACTTCATGGCTGCTTCCCTGTCTTACTAACAACTCCAAACATGTCCAAGAGCTTCAAGAAGAAAACTGGTCACTGGACCAGCCGAGTCCACGAAGTTGTGCTGTCCAGGGGTCCGAGTGGTAAACTCGGCTTCGAGCTGCAGGGAGGCGCAGAGAATGGACAGTTCCCTGTTATTGGCGAGGTGAAACTGGACAGGAACAAACTGAACCAGGACGAGTTACTTCTTGAAGTGAATGACACTCCCGTGGCCGGACTGACCATCAGGGATGTGTGGGCTGTGGTCAAGCACTGCAAAGACCCTGTCTGCTTTAAATGTGTTAAACAGGGTGAGTTTAACTGGACGTGTTTCAAATAAAACCTTTTACAGTTATACATAGTTTCCGACAAATTACTGTCGCTATTGTAGCTGCTTAAGTGCCTCCATAGACAGTTTAACACAGAGTCCTGCTGACACTTTTCATTGTTTATTTATTAATGACAGGAACAACAATAGCTGGAGAAACAATTGGATTTCATGGTTACTATGGCAATATTTTTAATAATCACACGCGTTTGTGTTCGTGTACGTTTTAATAAAAACGATCGCAGTCATTGTTTTACACAAGTCGTCCATGCTTTGTTAAAATGTCACACGTGCTCTGCTTGAGAAAGTTCTTTAGTTTGTTGCTATAGAAGCAGAGTTGTTGTGTTTAAGGAAAGGGGGCGTGTCGTCGCGGAAGAGCGACGTGACGTAGAGTGACGTGATTATCTGGTTATGACGTTACCACAAGATTCACAACGTCATAGTGCAGCTCATCATATTCTGTCTTCCATCTGTGAGGCGGCTTTCTGCTATTTGTAAACTTGTAACTAAATTTACATACTCGATTGAGCTTTGGTGTTGAGACTAAATGTTTATCTTTCCGGTGCTCTTCAGTTTAGTGTATGTTACCAGGCTGTAATCTGGTCTTTGTGGGTGTGCCACTGCTATTTTCTTAGAGAAATTGTATCTGGATGTCACAATCACACTGTCATGAGTGATGCCAGTTTGGTTAAATGTGTAAACAAGCTAAAGTGGCTTATAATGGACTATGTAGTAACCGGGCCAGGCCCATGTTAGCTTCATTAGTTTGGGATCTGTGTAAGGCATCCAGATCTTGCATTTAGAGACTAAAAAAAAAGCTAAAATCTGTTGTCACAAACAAGCTGTGGCCAGTGACCCATAATAAACACTGGGTCAGATGCACTGCGTTTCAAATAGAGCATGTTTTTGACATTGCCTCTTATTTAGTTGTCCGTGACCTTTGGCTTTACTGTAGGCACAGTGTAAACAGCAATCAATAACCTATACACAGCCTGTTTAATTACAGCACTCAATTTCAAGTCCAATTTGCCACCCCTCACCTCCTCGTTTGCCCTCAGCAGCGCTTGTTCGGCTTTACAGAGGGTCCACGATGTGATGTCGCATTAAGCAAAAAATATTTTTTATACAAAACCTTGTATTAACCTTGTATTAAATATCTAAACCTTGTGTCCTCATATTGGGAAGTGTAGCACTCTAAATTATAACTAGAATCATGTAATTGTTTTCAATTGTACATCTATACATTTGGTTATATACATATATTTTTCCATTGTTTAAGACCAGTGTCGATATGTACAGAGCAGGTTGGCTAACGGCAGATATAACCCTGAAATATTTAGAAATTGGTTAAACAAACACCTATTTTACAAAATATTTACGTAAAAGTCATATAGAAATTAACACCCCAAGTAAATACAATATGTCTTCCCCATACAGACTATAGATGTTGTCATACAGGCAGTTAAAAAAGTTACCAAATTTTGGAAGCATTTCATGTAGAGTTTTGTTTTTTGAGTGCAGTGGTAGGGCCTGCTTGATATTCATTGGACACAGTTGCAGGGTAGCCACAAAGCTGTGGTTGGTATGGTCAGATGCCTAGGTAAGTACCTAAAGATGAGAGTTAATCTGTGAAATAACAGGTTTTAAAACACACGTACTCACACGCACGCACGCACGACCTGGGCAGTTTTTGATAACTGATTTTCAGTGTTTAGTGAGACCAGTTGACAAAACCTTTCTGTGCTACAATTGTATTACGTGGACATTGTGTAATCGCCATGTGACGTTTAAATTTGTAAAACCTTTGCAGTTTTGTTACCGTCTATTAATTAGGGAACATGATCGTATTTATGTTTCAGTCATGCCCCGAGGGGAGATATGATATGAGGTTGATATAAATTATAATCTTTCAGCTGCCAGTTTCAATTGTACATTTTAATTTCGGATTAGAAGGTGTAATTATAATCATGCCGCCGAACTGATGTTAAATTACGTAATGCTTCTGGTCATTTCCTTTCTTGAGCTGCGTGACCTCGTTCTCTCTCTGTTTCATGCTCCTCTCTCCACCCACTGCTTGACTTAGCACGTCAATAAACAGCTTTGGTCCAGTGGATCTGTGTAAGTTGTGATAGGGAACAACTGAGGCCAGATGCTCCTATAAGACTCACCAAGAGCCCGTGTAACGCGTCACATGAGATGTGGCATATTACAACAGCAAGTACACCTTCGCTGCGACAGGTTTGTCACAGCTCAACTCAGTTCGCTGGCTTTGCGACCTTAACCAGAAATCTTTTTTTTAAACTAGGAAAACCCTGCGATGGGGCTGGAATCAGAGCAGCCGGAAAGCATGA
Organism: Botia almorhae; assembly: GCA_036877575.1. NCBI lineage: Eukaryota > Metazoa > Chordata > Actinopteri > Cypriniformes > Botiidae > Botia > Botia almorhae. Next base: position 81,732 of record JAZGTJ010000401.1, on the reverse strand, counting down.
CATCATATGAGTGTGGTTGTGGCATCAATAAACCAATGAGTTTAGCTTTGCTTTATCCGGCTGAGTGAAATGGCAGAAATACATAGACACACTCTCTCAGGATCCGTGACTATTCAGGTCATTGACACTGACAAAACAGACGATTTTAAGGTTATATTTTAGACTAGAAATAGATTTAAAAGGACAGTTCACACAAAACACACTTCTAGGACCTGAGTCTCTATCTAGGGTCCAGAGTCTGTAGAGATTTGGGGGCGGGACCAGTGAACACCATTCTAGCAACACCCTAGAATACTTTTCAGAACACCCTAGCAACCACAGTGCCCTAAAAACTACCCAGAACACTTTAGCAACAGTATTTCACGGATATGAAAAGTAATAAAATCTAGTTCAAAATTGCTTTGTAAAATCAATAGGGATTTGAATGTTGTATATGCTAAACACTTATTTATTCCTATTTGCGATGGATCCACTGCAGCGTTTGTTTATGAGAGCTGGATCTACAGCAGTGAGTGATGTTCCTCTGGGATTTGAGCAGACTCTTGCCTCGGGAAAGGAAGGAATTCCAGCCGTCTAGACGGCAGATAATGCTTTGATGTGTCTCATCTATGTTCTCAATTTTTATATCCGCTCACCCATTCAAACTTGTCTGTCTGATAAACACACACACTGATATACACAGTTCTGCAGGTTCTGTGCCGTAGCTGTACACACAACACACGCAGTCAGACCTGCAGCGGTCAGTAATGCAGGAACTGTCTTCTGCCCTCAGCACTTTTATTATTGTGAGTCTCCATGGTGTGACGCCCATGTGAGGGGTCATAGTTCAGGATAATGGAGAGCTATTACTCAGACATCCGTCTTGTTCCCTCTCTTTTTGTGTGGGCATGTTTTTCTTTAATGACAGCAGCAGTAAACCCTGTTTTTTTGCTTTTCACTTTTACCCTGTTGATCTGTTCTGTCTCTAATACCGTATCATAGGGAATGTATTACATGTGTATTTTACTGTTGAATACAGAGTTTTACAGTATAGTTTAGTGAAGGGCACTTATTGCTTTTTTGGCATGTTGTAATGAAAAATGATTCTGGCGCGATTGAGCGGTACCCAAGGGTTATATATTTATTTTTGTCATTTTCATAAATATTTAATATGTTACATCATTAAAATGTAAACTTATTCAAATCTACATAAATCTAAAATAATTCCGACGCTGAGAGGCACCCCAGCTTTATAACTCTGTACTATTCAGTGATTTAAGATTACTGACATCCCTGTTAACAGTACTAGAGATAATGAACACTGCAAGACCAAATACTGTTCAAAACCAGCAGCTTCACTGAAAACAGTGAAAGAGTTAATAAACTACAAGGAAAACAGATATTTGAGAACAATAGCTAGTTGTTTAGTCACGTGACAAAGTCATGTGATTCATTCAAACAAAATCGAAATAAAGTTTTTTGATTTTGACAATGACATTATGAAGTCAAAGAAGCATTTTGAATGAAACCTCTCTTGTGCAACAGTCTGATCAATGAGGATCAGCCCCAAACAATTTGTGGGTTAACTTAATTCCCCGTTTAAGTCACTTTGCATTGTAGAAGGGCTTTCTGTGGCTTCTTTGTGGTTTATTGGATTTGGCTTAAATTCGTTTGTGTCTTATCCCGGCCGCTCTACTAGATGCCTGTGTGTAAGTGAATTGTAAGTGAATAAGGAGTAATCCAGTAAGAGTGGGTTTGAGTGAGCCAATACATTCAGATCCAACAGATATGTAGCCAGGATTACCACAAGCTGCTCAAAGATTCGACTGACACTGATGTGTGAGTCGCTTCCGCAGGTAAAACACTATTTAGATAAACAGATGGAAATAGAAGTTGGAAGTTTGGAGGGGAACCTGTGAAAAGGTCATTTAGCTGACCTGATTGTGTCATTTTATTCCATATTATCCAACATATCTAAAGAGAGTAGAGTCATTAGGTTCAAAAATGTTAAATATATAGATTCCTCTATACCCTCAGAACGTGGTGGTCATGACAGTTATTAAGTCACTTCCTGTTTTAGCATCACAAGTGAACGGTCCAGTATCGCAAAATTGTTTGAATTTCTTACATCTAGTGTATTTAACCCAAATTCTGAGGAAAATACAGTATGTGCCTAAACATAATAAATATAGAAAATAGAATATATTTAATGTATTGCACAGATGTGCAGTTCCTAACACTGTTGTGGAGTCAACACACTTTGTTACAATTCTGTAGAACAGCTACACTTCTCACTCTGCATTTTCTGCATTTTCTGCTTCCGTGTGTGTGTAAAGCTTTGTTGTTTTCCCATAGTCATGTCGATTTATCACTTCTTCATAGCCGCCTGCCTGTTTCGGTACCCTTGCTCAAGGACGCATGATTCATCAGTTTGAATAGATCAGATTAGCAAGTACATTTCGGTCAATTTTATTGTGCCTCAAATTCAATCGCCTGCTGAGGAGACATTTCGTGTGTTTAAAGACAGGTTAGTTCAGATGTAGGTCAGCTAGACTTTTCAAGGTGTCCATCTAATCTACTCTGAAGTCGTGTCCACAGAGGTGCCTTCATGTGACCATGAGCCCCCTGGGGCTACAGCCTTACAGTAATTTCAAAAAATGTCCCGTTCGCTCTTCATTCTGAAAATATGTACGGTAGCTCGTCACTGTCGAGGTTAAAAATGTTCGGATTAAAGGTGCAGTGATTTCTGAGAAAAACTGTTGAAATCAGCACATAAACGAACACACCCCTCCCTTCATTGCCATCACTATAGTAAACACACTATGCAACATAGGCAATGACCAGCAGCTGAAACATAACCCTGGGCTTCATCCTACAGTATGTACAGTAAGTGTACAGCCCATTTATTAATAAATCCACCGCATGGCATGCTCACTACTGTGACACATGTGGAGAAAATCCACAAGATCTGATCTGAGATCTGTGAGAGACATGTCTGAATCAGACATCATATCTGTTGTGTTTTGTGTCACTGGCTGTTTGTGACAAGCAGCAACAGAAACAGAGACGCATCATTTTGAGTGAGCCTTCTAAGACTTGTTAGTTTGTTACGGAAAGTGCGTGGTGTTTGTATTTGTGATTAGTGACTCATATTTCCTCATGAGGCTGTCACGCAAGTGTACACAAGCTCCCTGCTTTAATTTGTACTTCTAAAATCATGTGCTATCAAAATTAATTAGTTTCTAAAACTCTGAAGGAAATTGTGGCACAGGGGTGCTTTTAATGTGTAAACGTGTGACGTCTTACTGAGGCTAATGGCAAAGTTTCCCAAAATGTGTGTCTCTTATAGGGGACACGTCAACAATAATGACTATGCTAACATAACATTCCTACTAATATAAGCCAAAGAAAAGCCAAACGAGTGAAAAGCTGAACAGTATGAAATGTTCTTTGAATGTTCTGTCCTCACCCAAGAAAGACGTTTCACTGCACAAACCACAATCAATACAAATGTGTGTGTGCGTTGCTCGGGTGCTACGTTTGTGTCCTCTTCATTTTGACTGTAACAATTGCAGAAGGCCACAGAAAGCAGAGAATGGCAGCCTTTCATGTACGTGTCACACACACGCACACACACACACACACAAACACACACACACACACACACTTTCTTTATTAGTGAGCACCACTTAGAGATAAAATATATCTTGTATTTTTATATATACGCATATTTTTCATTTACAACATATATTTCATATTTACTATTTAACTCTATATCCCCACATGCCAACCCCCCACACAAACCTGTTTACATTATTAGATTTAAAGTAAAATGAGATTTGTTAAATTTTAAAATAAAAACGGACTTTCCGTTCCAAAATGTTTTCACAAGTTGATGTTTTTTCAAAAAGTATAACCTTATATAACCATACTTAAATATACTAACAATTTATTGAGTGCGTGCGATGAACTAAACTAGTACTGTCTATGTTCAGTTGTGAATATTCACGTGTACTGCTGGTACTGGTTAAAGTCTCCCCTTGTCTCAATGTTTGAGTGACAAAAACACAGTAACCTGTGGTTATGATTAATGTTATGATTAATAACCCCACAAATATGACAAGCTTAATTGTAACTGTGATGGAATGAGCAATGTTTTCCCACTTACTCTTAGATTGAGATTTGTGAGAAATAATCATGCATAAAGGTTTGTATAGAAATTATATTTATTCGGTCTGTACCCAATATTTCATTAATGTCTGCCCAAATTCAGCTGTGCTTCAGGCAGACTTTTTTGACTGATGTCATTTCTATGAACAACGCGCATCATGTTATTGTTACTGATAGAACATGGCGCTTGCAACGCCAAGGTGATGGTTTCAATCCCAGGAAGCACAAATACCGATAAAATGTACAATACGATCTGTATGTTGCTTGGATAAAAGTGTCAAATATTTGTTTGCCAAATGCATAAATGATAAACAGATGTATATTCAAATCTGCCCATTATTCACTGTCATGCATGTTATTAAATATCATTATTACTGTCACTCATCCATGGCGTGGGGGGGACTGAGGACTTGGTGTATGATAAAGCAGGGTAAAAGATTCCAGATATTTCTGCAGTCTCTTCTGGTGTAGAAATGTCGAGTCATGCTCCAGTTTCTTCTACTTTCAGTACTTTCATGGTGGAAATCGTTTTGCCATTTTGGCGCCGAGCTGTTTGTGGTCAGCAAATCCTGCCAGCAGGAAAGAGGAACATCTGAGGCCTTTTTTCTGACATCATCAGCACAGTCACGTGACCCTGAACTGAGTTCTGTGTTCTGATCTGCTCTCCTCTGTTGTTCTGCTGTGGTTGTGGATTGAATTTGTGTGCATTAAATCTGCAAATTTAATCATAAATGAGATTTCTTTAGCATCTCGGCTGTTTCTTCCAGGCGGTAATTTAAAACAAAGGTAGAATTTTGTCTAAATCTCCTGTTGTCAGATGTTTCTCCCTATGAGAAAGTCGTTTCCACAGTAATTTCACACTTTTCTCATGTTGAGTTTTTGAAAGGAATCCCAACAGTGTTTCAATCTGCAATCAAAAGCCATCAATTATATAGTTCAATTCTCTAACTGTGTGCTAACATTTGTCTCATTTGTATTTCTCCTAATAAACGTTGAGAAACACAGTTGATGCTTTAATGAAACAGCTGACGTATTCATTTAGTCAACTGAGCGTGAAATAGCAAATTTTTCTGGGTGGGTCTGTTAGTCTGTGTTGTTAAAAGATTGATTTTAAGGATTTAATTGTTTTTAGTTGTGGCAGTAGACAGATGTGTGTGTTTGTGTGTGTGTGCGTGTGCTCGTATGTTTGTGGAGAAGGTCTTCAGTAATTAGAAGTTAAGGGTGTACACTTTTCTTCTGCTGAGTCTCTCAGAAAGTTTCTCTCAGAAACAGGCTGTCAAGTGCCACATTGTGTCCACTCACAATCGAAACGCCTACAGTATCTCCCTTGAAAGACTTGTTGTCTTTCATAACTCCTCTTTCCTCCTCCAATCTCTGTCTTAGCCTCCCTGTGTCTCTGCATTTTTCATTAATGGCTGCTGTATTTCCTTAAGTTTGTGAGTCCTGTAAATGGCTCGGCTTAGAACAGAGGAAGTTTAGTTTATTATTGCTGTATCTGTTTGTCAAGCGCTAACACGATTAACTCTTTATTAACTCACAACAAGCAAGCAAATCTGTTTGGAGGTCAGGGTTTAAATGGAGGGTATAAACCTACAGTAAGGCTCTTTCAGTAAAGAATCACTGACTTGGAATCAGCCATTAACCGCATTAGAAAATCGAAGGTCCTCTAATTTATCCTTCAATATAAGCACGAAGAACGCATGAAATAATTTCATCGATCTTTTAGAGAGACTTCTGGGAAATATGAGTTTAAGTGCAGTTCAGCATTATCGCCGACAACAAAAATACAGCAAAAATGTTTTATTAATGTTTTATTCTGCAAACCATGCTACAAGGTCATGGTATTTGTGGGTGGTTGCCAGGTTGTTGCTATGGTGTTCTTAGGGAATGGGGATTGCTAGATTGTTCTTATTGGTCCAGTTCAAAAGAAGCCACCCTATGATGCTCTGTTTTTAGATATGGTTTGAGGTCCTTCTTCAGGGTGGGCTTGTTTTTGTTTGACCATTTTATTGAAAAAATAAACTGATAATAAGCTGCTTAGAAACGTACAGTTCATGTAAAATAAGAAATTTATGCTTCGGTATGTTCACGTTTACATGACTTGACATGACTTTACAGTACATGCTGTCAGTTTATACATCATTTTGAAATGTCATTGTGTAAGCAAATGCCCTCAATATGCCTTTTGACATGCATGTGCATACAGATAATTTACACAGAAATTCATTTTGCATGCGGTTTATGAATGTCATTTCAATGTAACGGTATTGTATTCAGTATTGTGGACTCACATTGTACACTGCAGCAGCCTCTGAGGGTCACTGTTGAACTTGAGTTTCTTTAATGTTCAAATGAAGGTCTCAGCTGTGGACTGAGGAGACAGGTGACGATCTACATCACAAAGATGAAGTTCGAGGATGTTGATAGGTGCATAACTCCACTTTAGACCCTGATTGGTTAATAAAATCTACTCCTCTGTCACTGTGTGCTTGTCAGATTAATGAAGAACTGTGTGAAGAGGCGCTGGGTGAATTGTTTAGCGACTGGAGTGTTGGGCAGGGATGCAGATTTAAGATGAACCCGTGGTCTACAGTGGTACAATAAGTGGACTGGTATTTAGTCCATTGGGCCCTTGTGAAGAGCCCATATCTGCATATATTACCCTGAGCGATGGGCCGCCATTGTTTGCACATGAAAGAAACACACAGTTATTCTAATGAAACGTGGGAAAGGGGCTCATTCGTCGTCTTTTACCTCACTCCTTCGTTCCTGCATTCACTGTCGGTATGCTGGTGTTTGTTATCCCAATCAACCCTGTGTTAGTTAGTCAAGCTCTGGTTGGCAGCTCAATTGGGTGTGTGTGTGTGTGTGTGTGTGTGTGTGTGTGTGTGAATACGGTTGTATTCAGTGTGGCTGGGTGGTATGACGGTATAGACTTTAAGACAGTAGTAGAAATTATGCTTTAGTTTACTGTATTTTCATACTTCTATACTCAATGGGACAAATCCAGAAGGCGTCAAGGTGAGAAAGAACGTACGTATGTGCATGCTGTTGTTTATTAGGACATAATTAAGCAAGTATAGTTGTTTACAGTTGCTAAGCAACATTACAACATTAGTATTGAATTCAAGTGATGGGCTCTTGCAGGTGTGTGCACATCATCAATGGCTTTGAATCTGGCTCATCCAATCACAATGCAGAGTTGTTACTCTGTTGTAAGTCTTTAGTAGTCTTTAAGTTTAAGTGTAGCTTTGTAAAACTGATCCTGGTGGCGAGTTCTGCACTGGCCTAACAAAGACAACAACATTATCATTTCACCACGGGACTTTACAGTGAACAATAAATAACAAATGCACAACATATACTCAAATTACAGACGGTCACACCCTAAGCAGGAAAGACACAAGTAAGCAGATCGTTCTGGGACACGCTACTGAGACTTTGAGAGACTTTGAGTTAATACGCCAAACTTTTTGCTCAATCTTGAGGGAATTTTAATGGGGCCTTAAAAGGGTCTCGCTTGTTTTTGAATGTCTGCACTTTTTCATTTCTCTCCCTCGCTTCCTCTCTTTTACCCTCTCGCTTTTTCGTGCTCTTTTAATCAGGTTCTGAAATTCATATTCCGGCTGCTGGAGAAGTTCAGCCATTGACTTATGTAGGTCAGAAGGTTTAATTGGATCTCAATTCATTGAGATGGAGCCCTTTGTCTAAATGTGTGTGTGGATGCAGATGTACACGCGCACACACACACACACACACACATACACACACTTGCAAATTGGAGGCTTCTGTAATTTCGAAAAAACAATATAATCTGTGCTGCTTTACTGGTCCCTGTGCTAAGCTTCCTGTGGGAGATGAAAGCAGTGCAGTACAGAACACACAGGGAGAGATTTAGGTTTTATAATACACTGAGAAATTGTCCAAAGTTACAGTCAGTGAAGCCATTACAGCGTCACTATTATAGACTCCTCTATTATATCAAAACATTCCTGGAGTCCCATCAAACGCAATAAAAGTTACCGTGCAATAAAAACTTCTATTGGTTTATGGTTTTCTGATATTGTTTTCTGTTTTATGAGGCATTTCTGTTTTTATAATGAAGTGTTTTAATGACATGGTCTTTATTAGTAACAGGAGACTCTGACAATCGCTGTGGTGAAATAGTCCATGTTTTTGGCCCAGACCACAAAACGCCACAAAATGTTGCTGCCTAACTTTTGGCTCAGTCGGATACTTGGACCATTTTTGAGATCTTAAGATTCTGTTTATTAGGGCAGGATGATATTGAAGAAAAATATGATATTGCGAAATTCGAAATTCAGTGAAATTCGTTACAATTTCTGATAGCAGGTTCTCTGTTATCTGCATCAACCTGCATCTGACAGTATATAATTTTCTGAGGTATTAAAATGAGTTATCAGTTATTGGCAATACTGTTATTGATATACTGTGGTATCCAGTTAACAGGGAATGTTCTCAGAACATTGCCTAACGTTCTAAAAGTTCTTTCAAAGTTCTTGCAGTTATCAATAAACTTTCCTGCAGTAACATTAGTACCATCATGCAGTAGTGGAGCTCTGTTAAATGCTATGTAGAATATATAAAACATTACAGAATTAAAGAAGTTTGAACAACGTTCCTAAAACCAATCAATAATGTTATACAGTGTTTAAAAAATAGCTGATTAAATGTTTCAAGAACATTCAAAATAACTTTTTAATGTTCTTTTTTTACTTAATGAAAATGTTGGGGAAACGTTCTTAAACCTAAAATTGTTAACTGGGTAAGCATATTGCAATATGCACATTTTAATATATTGTGCAGCCCTGCTGTCTATGTAGGTTAGGTTTTGGAGCAAAGCTGTTGTCTTCAGTCAGGCTGTAAAGTCAAACACAAGCCCTGAACAAACACTGAGAATAAACTGGCTGTTTGTCCTTTCTTTGCTTTTCAAACCCCACTGCAGCCGGCCTCCATGTTCAGTACTGTAACTCAGCGTGCTGTAATGCGTCGTGTAATGCGTTGTGTAATGCGAGTTCAACGTCAGCATCTTCAGCCTCCAGACAGGCTATAATCATTGAGTCCTCAACACGCACCACTGAGAGGCTCACTGAAAACATGAACTAATTTTAGCTCCACTAGTGCGCTCATGCTCTGGCTTTGAATGGTGTCAGATTGATTCCAGCATGTTTGTGGTTTATGAAAGCGTGCAGGTGTGGGATGTCGGGGTTTGTGTTGTTGAAGTCCCCATAATGAAGCGAAGATCAGTTCAAAACATCGGGCCACACACACACACACACACACACACACAGCAGTAGATGAAGAGATTAAGTATTTTCACACCAGGCACGGTTGCCTTGTACCCAGTCTGAGCGCGATTGTCCCTCCTCCCCACACCCCACTGGCCCGCGCTCGCACTTAAAGTTTTGAGCCGGAGTATATTTATGTTATTAAAGAATTGAATAAAAGCGCTTTCGTTAATACACTACCTAACAGATTCATCATTTATGCTGCGTGTCTTATGATTGTACAGCACATGTCATAAGGTTATTACGCAGACAGCTTAATGCAGGAATCCTGTTTATCAACGAGGTGAGAACCACCCCTGTTATACCTAAATATAACCTAAATATATTAAAATAGGAATATATATTGAAATATGTTCTATCCAAGTAGTAATAGAAGATGTTTGGTGTGTAATGATACGTAGCAGTTCTGTGAGTACACCATGAAAGAGAGGAGGGTATTTAGATGTAGATATTCATATTCAACAAATCTCCTGGGATGTGTTCCTGTAGCTCAAATGGTGAAACATGGGTTAAATCCTCATAAACTAATACTTTGAATGTAGTACATGTGGATAAGACTGTCTGACAGACACATCATTGTAAAGGTTTATCTGTCTCCTCCTTTAAACCTTGATTTTGTGGTCAGCTCTGAAATGTCTAGCTCAAAGATGTCTTGCAACCCACAGTTCTTCTATTCCGAATAGCTCCTTATCTCCTGCTTTCCATCTGAATGGACTGAGGTAACCCCTCAGGTCTGCAACCTGTGCTGAGAAACGAGGGCAGGCGGCTAGACTGAAAGTGTGTAATTGTGTGCAGATCTCAGTTACAAAGTCACCAGGAGGTCAATTAAAGCTCTTCTGTTTTCTCTGTGTGGGTTTGACTGCGCTGATTTGATTACATACAAGTGTGAGAGAAACTCGCAATAGCACTTACAAATGTAATCATGACCACTTGACATGACATGGTCACTTAATTTTGGACCTTAAATTAAAATCTTAAACTCCTGCTTCAACCTCCAGCCATGAAGGTATTCAATCTGACAGATACTAAACAGCCTTTAAATCATTCGCGCGATGCTTGTCTACACAAATACATGCGCATGCTGAGATTCTCAGATGTACCAGCTAACCTCAGAGTTTAAACTGTGAAAAGATCTCATAATAGATTTATGAAAGACTCTGAGGTCTGAGGTCTTTCACCACAGAGACCCGTGACCTTGTCTTTGTTCACTCAGAATAGATAACAACAATCATCTGCTAAACTGAATGACAGCCCTCCAGTGCTAATGCTAATTTATGTCAGTAGTTTCCTGGGGCGGGCCGAGACCAGCGGTGCCTTTATTTGAAGAACGGATCCGTTCAACAGAATCAAAACAGTGAGATATAGTGAGAGAACCTGTAGCATTAACCCAACCCTAGTGAGACAGCATGTTACCTGTTACTACAGCTAGGCTCTTAAACTGCAACTCTGTTATTTTTTTATATTGGCTTTAAACAATGAGAAATCTCACACATAACAGCTTTCATTAATTTTCCCAGCTCATCTGGGCCATTAACGTGAAGAAATGATCCTCTGCCTGCTGTGTTCTGCTGGAATTATATTTCCGCCAGTTAATGAAAAGAGAAAAAGTGTTATTTCAGAGGAAACATTTATATGATGAGATATTGAAATATTGAAATGTTACAAACCACAGTATAATTTATAGGTATAGTAATCGTAATATTGTTTAATATAAATATTAATAATTTAGTCTTTTTTCCAGTCTAGGCTTAAAGACAGAAAAATTGTGTGTTTTACAGGTTGTGACTGAAATATTTATTTTTGTTTAGTTTTTCCTGCTAACAACAGAGGAATAACAGTGATGAACAGTTTGACATTTTTGGAAACAAATCCTGTCATCAGCCTGGTAACAAATCTACCCTGTCATCAGCCTGGTAACAAATCCACCCTGTCATCAGCCTGGTAACAAATCCACCCTGTCATCAGCCTGGTAACAAATCCACCCTGTCATCAGCCTGGTAACAAATCCACACTGTCATCAGCCTGGTAACAAATCCACCCTGTCATCAGCCTGGTAACAAATCCACCCTGTCATCAGCCTGGTAACAAATCCACCCTGTCATCAGCCTGGTAACAAATCCACCCTGTCATCAGCCTGGTAACAAATCCACCCTGTCATCAGCCTGGTAACAAATCAACAAATCAACAAATCAGCCAACAGTGTGAAAGTGTGTGTGCGCTTTGGTTGCTATGGTAATGGCGCAGTTAAGCTGCATATTACCAGACACCTAATTGGACCTTTGTAACAGCTGATTTGGGGACGTGAATGCAAACATCAAGTAAATATGACCTCCTGACTCCCCTCACACACACTTGCTAAGTCTGGTAGCCATGGTGCTGGCCAAAACTGTCGTTTAGCTAAAGCTATAAAAGAACCCCAGAAGTCTCGCAACAAAGATGTCAAACAGAGAGATTGTGTACAGCCCCGCTTTCAGTTTTTTGGAGTATGTGCCTTGTAATAGAAGCTGCCTAAAAAGTCTAGGTTTAAAATCTGTTGGGTAAGGTGTTGTCAAAAGACCTGTTCTGCATGTCTTTGTGTGCTGCGTTTTTTCAGCTGTCTCAGGTGGTTGTATTAGCTCTGTTCCAAAGCCTAGTGAGCTGCCTAACGGTCTGCTAACTACTTAGACTTGAAATGAAACCTTTTAAGTGAGTGATTTAAAAAGCTTCCATGCGCGACACAAAGAGTGCTGCTCACACGAGACGCAAAATGACTCTAGCCTGACACAATACTGAAATAAGCGTAAAGATACGTAGCACCATATTTGGTACAGCCGTTTTATGTCCGATTGTTCTGTATTGAATGCAATATGTCATTTGTTTATATCTTTCATATAATTGGTTTTCTGAACTTACTGCAGTGCATTATGGGATTGACTTTTGCAAGGTTACATGTGACGTTGCCCTAGAATACTAATATGCCAATAATAGCAATTTCTGTCTCTGTGTCAAGAGTGGGCAGGAGATAGCTTAAAATACCGCCTAAAGGTGCGGTCACACTACACTTTTCACTCCATTGACTTTCAGTCATATGGAAACGCATCCACATGCGGAAATACGTTTTGAATTTTGGAGAGTTCCAAAGTTGAACTCTGACCAGTAATTTGTAACCACTGGTAAGTCACGGCGTGACCTTTTCATATGATAATAGCAGTATTGCAAAATCCCATTTTGTACAATAAAGTTCTAAAATATACAAATACAACAATAACAGTGCAAGCATGTCGGAATTTAGGATGTGTAAATAAAAATACCCAAACCTTCGGCGTGTGATATGACCATATTTGTAGGGGTGTCTGTAGAATTTTTGCATACTAAAAGTCTAGTGTGACCGGAGCCTAAGCAGGGAGCTGACTAGAAACTGGAACATAATCTCCCTCCTCTTAAGCAGAGAAATTGTGTTACTTTAGCATTTTTAAACAAACACACACACACACACACACACATTTCCTCACACACGCTTGCACTTACATTTGCCCATGTCTGTCACACATGAAGATTAATTCTGGGCTGTCTCAGCCATGCAGATAATTGTTTTGCCGAAATATTAATGGCTTGTTCTTTCTCACAGGGCGGGGGGAATCATTAGATGCCAGGATTAGACAGAAAATCACCAGAAACAATGAACTATTGTCTGTTTTTTAATGGAAATACGCATATCAATGTGCACAGAACCGCTGGGGTTGTAATTATGTCTCAGCTGCTCCGAACAAAGGATGTGTCACTTTGAAGCAGTGTGTGTTTTTGAACGTTCGACTCTTTCTCTTGCGTATGTGTGTTTTCTTACATCGATTGAATTTTTTTCTAACCTAAAATATATTCTCCAAATATACCTTTGAAGTTGCTATGGTGATGCCTGGAGTACAGTCCTATAACTTGTGAAACCTCAATGGTTCTGAATGATATTATTTATGCTTTATATGTGTCCTGTTCGTACACGTGTGGGTGTGTGTCTGTGTGTGAGGTTGTGTTATTTTCTCAGTGTGGCAATCTTGTCACCCTTCCCTGGCACTCAAACTCTCAAAAATTGGACTGTGCCAGTAAAACTGCTGCAGTTGTTCAATAGAGAGACTCACAAACCAAACACCCGCTAGATTTACTGTTTGCGTATCCAGAAGTCAAACTGTGGCCATGCTTTTATTAAATGAAGCTGCCAGGCTTGCAGGAACTCAAATACGCTTGCCAAGGCTATGTTAGGCATGCACTAGTTATTACAGAGTGAAAACAGCGTCTGTGTTTACAGATTCGTTTGTTAACTTTTATCCGCTTTTGACACCAAATTTTACTTCTTTTGTTTTTGAACAAAGAGGTCATCATTGTAACCAATTAAAATTGACTTTTTAAGTGTTGCAAAACTTGCCATCACAACTCTACAGTAATCTGAGTGGTTGCCAGGGTGTTGCTATGCAGTTGCTGTGCAGTTGCTAAGGTGTTTTGGGTGCTCCTTCTTAATCCATTGATATTGCTGTGAGTGTTCTAAGATGTTTTTAGCCTGTTGCTTTGTTGTTGCTAGGATATTTGGGGTGGGTTCTTTCCTGCATTTTTGGTCCCTAGTTACGGTTTGGCTTATTCACCAGGTCCAATCACCTCGGAAAGGATGAGGATGTTGAATGAAGAATAAGTTATTACAGTAAGTGAGCATGTAGGATAAGAACATGCCTAACCTTAAACATGACAGAGTAATAAAGAATGTTTGCTCTCAAGAAAACAATCATCTTTTCTGTGCATTTGTTTGCAGGGTGTAAACAACAGACTTGAAACTCAGTTTGAATATTATTCATAGACCTTTATTTCCCTCTCTGAATTTCCTTCAGTTTTCTGTTGTCACATTGGCCTTGTCAAGCTCAATAGTTCAGCTCTGTGATTGGAAAAGTTCTGATTCATGTCTTGACAGTCGTCTTTAAATGGTGACTAGCTTTCCTGGTGCGCTTCAGCGGGGGGGTTGTGTGCTGCTGTGATGTGCTGGATAGCAGGATGACTAATGACGAGATGGATAAAAATGAGCGAGGAAGTGACAGTTTAAACGAGTGGGAGATTTTGGCTGTCGAAAGGCCAAATTCCGGAAGTTTTATTTTGACCCAAACTGACAATTTCTCTCACTTGTTTGAAAGTAATGTTCAGTCCATGTCACAAAATAGACGGATTTGTTTTGCCAAGAATTGCTGTGAAAGAGAGGAAGAGAAGGGAGAGTAAAAGAGACATGAGTTTCCTGTGATATAAGGGCTGTATACTCACATCGGCTGTGTTTTAAAGGGCCAGTACACCTAAAAAATGAATATTCTGCATTATCTCACCCTTATGTTATTCCGAACCTGAACGACTTTCCGTCACAGAGCACACAAGGAGATGGAAGATGGTTGAGGAACGTTCACACTTTTCCATGCAGTGAACCAGAGGTGGTCAAGCACCACAAAGGAAAATAAAGCCCTATAACTGTACCATAATAATAGCCTGTAATTCGTTCTCTGTATTTCAAGTTTAAACCATAAGCTGCAGCAAAAAGCAACAATTTCAGTGAATATTTACTCTGATCTAGTGCGCATATGCTGACCACTTTTATGGCCTTTTTTGAAGATGATGTTTTGTCGGTTTCATATATAAGAACTTCGTAAACGTTCTTCAAAACATCGCTTGCATTCCACGGAACAAATGAACTCGCATGGGTTTGGAATAACGTGAGGTAAATGATAGTTTTCTTTTTTAGGTGCCCTGTTGACAAATGTTACAGATTATTCAGTCAGTTTTCGAAGTGTAGAAAATCTTCTAATTCCTCAAACTCTGGGACAGTAATAAAATATTTTGAAAACAGCTGTAGTTACGAACTCAGCAGTGTTTAATGTTTGAGATCTGTTACACTTTTCTAAAACCTTTGTTTGTATACGGGTCCTGAAATCATTTTAGTTTAACCTTAATCATATCATTTCACTTGTATGCATCGGGGGACACTATTGGGTGTAGGGGGACATTAACCCCCCAATATTTAGATAAGTGGAAAACACTGGTTTTTTTTAATGGCTTAAAATATGTACTATGAAATATGTGGTCATGGCTTTGAAACGTATAGTAGTTATTTACAGTCACTAACACTACTTAAAAAGATTACATTTATATTGTAAACATATCTAATTTAATTTATTCTAAAATTAATAGACAATCCGTGTTCCCGAAGTGCTGATATTTAGTATAACAGCACTGGAATACTTCACAGTTTGCCTAAGGGGTTGCGAATCTTTGAGTTGCTTGGCAACGTGCAGCTGTTGGTCACACAAAGTTGGTGGTAGAGCAAAACCAGACAAAATAACTGACCACATTGTGTCTAACATAGAAGTTAGTTCTAGTTAACATTGTTGCATGTATAGAACTGTCACACAAATGCAATATTACACTCACAGTTGTGCTGTACTACTTGATTCTCATATACAATCTGTTTTATTCTGCCCATATGATCTCATATCAAAAAGTTGTGGGGACTGCTAGCTAAACATATTAAATTAGGCATGCAAAGACCTTCTGAGGTCTCCTGTGTGCGGATTAGTATTTATGATGCCATTTGTATTACTCTGCCTCTCTGAATCTAACCTTTATTTGAATAACTCAACGGATGAATCTTCTCTTTATCGCGTCTTCAGAGGACAGCTGGTTTTTACTGTGAAAGATGATTATTACGCCTCGTAATGAAATCATGCACAGCAACTGTTTTCATTTAATCCATCACAATGCGGAGTTTATGAAAACTTCATGCAGGATTTGTCAGCTGAAGGATGCCGCGACGGTCGGCGTATGTGCGGCGTGTTGTAAACGCAGGGCTGTTAAACCCGCGTCACGTCTCTGATGGCAAACCAACATGCTCTGAGCGGAATGACAAAAGGACAGTTTCTAGGTTCAAAAAATGCTTTTCTTTTCATTTGAGTTTTCTTCTCTCAAAGTGGTCCAGTGTAGGTGTGAAATGTGAAATTACTTTCGCATTTTCCAGGAAAGATTTTACGGCGTAAAAGTATTGACCTTTTATAGCCTAGCGGAGCTAATGTCACGATTATCTAACTGTTTCATTGAAGAATCAGCTATGGCTTCGACATTTCTCCTAAAATTCTCTGGGAGATCGAAATCAGAAACAAACGAGAAATATACTGTATGTTAAGTATATTCTTAACATACGGTATTGCTATGCAGCTACACAACTAGCGTGGATATCGTAGCGCAGATGTATTTGATCGCAGATTTTGGTTGTGACAAACTCCCACAGTTTTAAATGACAAACTCTCATCTGAGACTATAAAGAGACACGCGAGTTACACGTGAGCTGCAGTGAGCAGGTGTTTCCAGTAGGAGACACTACTGAGTCACAGTTGAGCAAAGAGGAGAGCAGCTTATCTTCATAAAAAAGACTCTGTTAGAGGAGAGGAAATGTATAGAGGAGGGAGTCTGCGAGCGAATGAGTGAACATGGCCAGAGTTTTAATGAGAGAGAGAGAGAGAGAGATGAGGAGAAAATTGAGAGGTGGTACAGAGAATGAAATGGTCAGTGTAGGATGTCAAAATGGATGAAGAGAGGGAGGGAGAGAAAGAAAAAAAAGGAGAGAGATACGGTGATGCTAAATGATGACGCTTCGTGAATCTTTCATCTTGGTTATTGAACTGTTCACAAAGAATTCATCTCTGTTTGCATGCAGACGGATTCTCTGTTCCATCTTTTTAATACTAAAGCTCATTTACATGCAAAAACTTAAAGGCATACAGCATGAATCTGGGGAAATAAATGGAAGACTCCAACTGCCAGTGGTTGGACAAAGAGATAGCCCCGCCCAAAATGCATGTGATTGGTTGAGCCACAGGTCATGTGTCATGTTAAGGTTAAGGTACATAAAGTCACTTTTATCTCTACTAACTCTAGCTGCAAAACCATACAGAGCACACAGAGTTTTGAAAGCAACGCACACACGGTGGGATGCCGGCCTGCAAATGGTTCATAGTCATATTCTGTGACATTAAACCAAGATTTGTAACCGCAAAACAATCACGCCAATTAGCTTTAAAGAAAATAACACAACGGTTCTTTAAAGCCGTAAGATTAAACACATTTTCAGTGAGCTGAAAAATAAGACTGGCGCACACTGTTTTAGAGAGGAACAGAAACTATACAACAGCAGTCCGTTCGTTTAGGAGAGCAGCATGCATTCCAAGACGGCAGAAACTTTTTATTGCAAAAACAGTGATGCGTTAAAGAATTTATAAATAATAAATATTTTTTTATATAAAAACAATAACACCTGTACTATTAATTAAACTGAATATATTTGATTTGAATTGAAATTGTTTGTTGAATTTAAATTTATTGTCATTATATACATATATATACATATATATATATATATATACATTATATACCTGTTATGCTCTTAAATATGTTTTTATTTACAGTAAGAGATCACAAATGTATTGTCTTTCTTATTACAAAGACATTATTCCTTCATATTTTAGCTGTTTAATGGCGAAATTTGCCTTAATAAAAACTTTTAAGGCATAAACATCATGTTTATACATATTGGAAATACAAAAAGGAAGAAAAACTCAACAAAACAAGTTAGTCTGTGTTGTTTTTACCTGAACTGAACCAGCTCCTTCAGTGACAATGTCTCATGTTAATGTGAGCAATCCAGTATGTCCCAGAACAGTTTGCTCAATAGACAGAAGTAATTACTTTGGTTTGTCTATCATCTGCACCATCTGTTAAGGTTCAAAGTTAATGAGGGTCTAGTTTCACATAACCAGACATCTGACTCTATTATATGCGCTAAGTCTGGTCCACAATGCAGCTCACCCTGGCCAAGGACTGCGTTCAGAAAAAAACAGACAGTCTGACCAACATATGGCGTAGAACCCAGCCAGAAGTACTGACTATATAAAACCGGCACTACTCGCACCTGCTCCAAGCAGAGCTTGAACCGGTTCGATCCAGTGTGGTACTTGGGTGCTGTAATAAGGAGGCTAAAGCCGTGTTCTCTAGTGTCTGTCACTGGAGCATCTCTTCAAAGAAGAGTGGTCTGTGTTTCCAGCTGGAATGATAAAACCCTGTGCACCCTGACTCCAGGAAGTTGCATTGTAGTCAACCAATCAGATTAGAGCTTGGAATTTTCACAAGTATTTGCCGTTGTCATGTGCAGTACGCATCAGAGGGTCAGTATAAAGACTAGGGCGGTCTGTGGGTATGAAACAGACAGAAAAATAGACGGCCAAATACGCAATGTTGCACCTGAAAAGATTAAAAGCATGGGAAACAACAAATAAACAAAAAATAATTATTGCTCTTTTATTCCTAATTATTTTTTTTATTGATATAATATTGCTCAGTTATTGCAATTAATGGCACTAAATCCTTAAAGTGAATTCAACTCGAAGGTGTAACAGGCTGCTGATTGTTGGGTTCAGTGCATTTAAACCTGGGCTATATTAGTCTAGAACATTAAATAAACACATATTAATATTTATATATATAAACATATATTAAATAAACATATATGACACGATCAGACTAACTCTCCGTGTCTTGACTGTCTGGTTTGGATGCAGGATCACTTATTCCAGGCTTGCAGCATTTCCCCGCTGGCTTTCTGCTGCCGTCGTGTGTGGTAATCAAACAAAGGCATCATTAGATGAGATGCTAATCTATTATGACTGTTTCCTGCTAATGAAGGCAGATTAACTGCCCCTTCAGTTCCACATGGGTCATGACTCTGTCATCACTGAGTAAATTATTAAATTTCTTCTATTCAAATTAAATGCTTTAAACAAACAATTTGTAGGTTGACGTTTTCACAACTTCTACATTGTGACAAAAATCTTTGCTGCCTTAAATGTTTAAGTTTAATCAACTGCATTTCAACTTCAAAATATTTTAAATCCTGAGCGGTATAACTTACCGGTTTAAGCGAATTAAGCGAAACTATTTCAACCATTTATAAGATACATTTGACACCGGTCCAGATTAAAAATACTAGGTTAAAATGACTTGTGCGGCCAAGTTGATTAAATACAGAAATTTAAGGGTTTTTTTTATAGTGTAATTGAAAGTAGTAAAATTCGCCACGTAACTTGTTCTATAAAGATAAATGATAACTCAAATTATACGGCCGTTGGAGAGAGAGTCAGTTATTTGAAGATGTGCAATTTAGCCTGATTGGTGATAAAACAGGAGGAAAAAACTCTTTTACGCAAGCAGGCATCACTCGCGTTTTTAAGCATTTTATAAAAAAGTAAATCTAGCTTTTCTTTCAGTTCTGTTTGGGGCCACAAGTAATGATGTCATCTTTTATTTATGCTTTATTTCTTTATGTGACTCCAGCCGTGCTTCTGTGAGTTGGTGAAACATGGCAAAATGCCACACCAGTTTGGCAATGCGACAAAGATTCCATCATTACCGATACAAAGATCATAGTGACATTTTCTGTCGTATAACACGGCTCATCTGCTCAGCCAGCCTCTCTGTGTCATGTTAATCTACCAGCATGTGTTTGCGTGAGGGTTTTCGAGAGCATACGTCAGAAATAGTCACGCTTGCTTTTTATTATTTCACTGGTTGAAAATGCGTTTGAGTGCGTTTACGTTTATTGAACATCTGTGTTCGTGTGATTACGTGTACGGGTGCAAAGGTCAAACTGAGGTGAGTATTACAGAGGTGTGAACATGGAGTGTGAATTGATTTCATCTGCATATAGATGACAGGTTAAAATCATTCTCTTACACCCTCTTTAACCAACAAGACCTCATCTCACACATACACACACACACATTTCAACATGCCTCTCAGGCAGTGTGTGTGTGTGTGTGTGTGTGTGTTTGATGGACTGATATAAAGAAGGTCCAGATCTCTTACAAATCCATCTGAAGCTATTTGACTATATATTAAAATATGTGTGTGTGATGACCGAATGGGTGGCATTTGTGCTTTAATAAGAAATGTGTATCTATTGATCTCTCCACGTAGAATCCATAATGCATCGGCTTTCAGTGTCAGTATGGAACCAGGCTTGATCTGAGAGGCCATTACTAATGGCACTTCCATCAGCTTTTAATGAAAGCGACGGCTGCTCTACACCTCCATCTTGTCAGTAGAGCTTTCCCACCTGTCTCCTTATTCCTCGTCCATTCTTTCAAAAACCTCCTTCTGTTCTTTTGTTCTCCTGTTTGTACGTTCTCATGGTGATGCTTTTGTGGTCTTGAATACATACAGACCGAATGCAATGATTGGACGAACATTTTATGGCCCTGCACCTCCACAAAAGATATGCTTCTATCTAAAAATATATTTGCGTAGGACTTTACAAGTATAAAAAAACTAGATATTCCATAGTAACAAAGTTTATTGCTTTTCCTAATAAAAACATCCCCCTGTGATAAATTCCTGATGGCTGTGTTGTTAATATTCTGCTAGGCTGCCTGACTCAAATAATGGCTGGTGTACAAAGCCCTGTCTCAGTGTGACATAATTACCTTGAAGCAAATGGATTTGCGCTGACTGTGGCTGAATTTACAATTAGCCCGTTCTGACCCACCACCCCAATCAGTGCAAGTCACTTTATGTCTCAATGAGTGAGATTTTACCCACAATGCACCGTTAGAGAAGCTGATGGCCACTCAGGCTATACGTCTCTTGAAGAGACACCTGCATGTTTAACCTAGACGTAAAGACAGTGAATTGTAATGAGCGCATGGCTGGGTTCAGGAAACACAAAGCAGAAATGTTTACTTTTTGGCGTGGTGCATTTCAAATGCAGAACAATGTTTAAAAAAGTCTCCTAATGGAATTTTTAAAATTCAATATTGAGACTCGCCTTAGAGGTTTCCCGCTGGTGGGAAAGAATTTAGCTCCGTTTTTTTAATTTAGGAGCAGGCTATTCTCACTGATTATTAAAAGAGTAGTTCACCCAAAACTGAAAACTCTGACCGTTTACACACCCTCTGGTCATTTCCAATCTGTGTGACTCATTTCCATAGACTCAAAGTAGATGTTAGGCGAGATTTTTATGCCGTTCATTTCAATAAAAGGAAAGTAAATGGTGAGCACAGGCTGTCAAGCTCCAGAACTTATTAAAAAGCATGTGCTGGGTTGCAGTTCTTCTGAAGTCATATGATAGCTTTGTTTGAGCAACTGTCTGGTATTGGTTATGCAGACACATAAGAACTTATGACTTTTGGGATGTTTGACGGCAAACCCAGACTGACACCTTTTGATGCATCATATATGATGTGAACCTACATGAGATTTGAAAGCTGTGGTGGAGGAGATTATTGGTATTGGTAGTGATCGTTTAGCATCATTCCTCACACAAAGCTAGCTCTGGTCTGTGGACAGTGTCTGATTATTTACTTTCCTTGTGTGGAAAACAACATTGTCAACATTTTTTGTGTGCAGTTCACACAGGTATGACATGAAGGCACATTAGGTTTTATATTGTGAGGAGAACAAACCCACAGTAAGAAACTATTTAACTTTATTAAATTACTGCCGTGGCCATTGTCAAGGTTGTATTACCCACAACAGTAACTTAAATAAGTTCTAAATAGCTGTTTGTCTCTTAGTTAACATTAACCAGCAGTTGTCATGGGAATGTTTGTATTAAAGCTGGAGAAAGTTTGTACATTTTAATTATAGATTGTGATTTTTTTCCATAATAACGTACCGAAGAATCATACATAATAAAACCAGGAATTTGTGTTAAGAAAGTAATTACGGTCAGTTATCTTTCTTGTGTGTGGCAGGCCACCGATAGTACGGCTGATTTTACAGGCTGTGTGGCTCGTTCTCTGGTCACTTTTTGCTAATGTGTTGGTCAGCAGGAACTCACAACAGAGGAAACATCTAAGAGTGCCTTTGCTCTAATTGGCTCCGGGCGGTTGAATCTGTGAATCTGGACTTGAAACACATGCAAAATAGGATAAAGTTAACAAGAAGAGATTTTTAGTGAGGTACTATATGAAATGTTCTCTGCCTACGAGGTGTGAAGGTAGAGACCAAGTCGCGTCGTGATAAATCTGAATACATGTTTACTTTCAAAGATTTGAGTCTGAAATAAAACAAAGTCAAATGTTTATGAAAACAAGGTAATGCTTGTGGGTAGCTACTTGTAGAGCAAAACTCTGAATATCTTCCAACGATTTGCTGCTCTGAATAATCTCAAATCCAGCGACAGTGCCTTGTAAACATGACTTGAATGTTTGATCAAACCTGTGAAGCCTGAGGTGGCAGCAGTCAGCTAATCTTTAGCGGTCAGTTTAGCCAATTTTGCTGAGCCCAAGACTATTTTAATAGGTTCCTTTATAGTGTAGAAAATGGAAACCTTCAGAAGATCCTCAGAACTCATCCTGCAATCAATGCACAGTTGTCATATATTAGACGGGGTGTCTCTCTTACTGCCTGTTTAGATTTCTACCCTACTGGCCTTTGGCAGTAGTGCTCAGAGGCAGGACTCACAGTTAAATAAACGACTAATTAAAGAAGCATTTCATTAATTCTCTTGTCCCTTTTCCCTTCATATTCCACCTCTAGCTATCCTTCCTCTCTCTGCATGAGGAAAACAGTTTAGCAGGTGCTATTTATTGGATGTACGTTTAGCATCTCTGAACAAAGAACTACAGTAAGAGTTTTGTGTGTACAGTAATAATATTTGTCAGTATTCATGTTCCTGGGGGTCTGAAACTAATTGTAGTGACCAAGCTAAAGTTTTGCTGTTTTTAAAGGTTTGTGTATTTTATTGTATGGGTGGTTTAACTGCTCTGGTTTGTGTTATTGTGTTCATGCATTCCTGCATTCATGCCATTTGCTTGTATCCACAGTTTGCAATCAATGTATGCATTTGGGAATGCAGCAGGGCCCAATAATAACTCAGATGGTAAGACCGGGGTATGCACCCAAACACAAGTCTGAGCAAAATGTGTATTTAAAGCCAAGCTCTTCAATATGCAAATCACGATTCACACTATCTGAACTGTTTTTTAGGTCAGCAAACTCTGTGTGTGTTTGTCTGTGCAACTCTGAGGCAGATGGGTTTGGAATTAGTCTCTTAAAGGATTCCCACCAGCTCTTTTCTCCAGTAATGTTTAATATGATGTATATGTTTGGGTTTGTCTTTAAGTGTCAAAGACTAAGCCAGCAAAACAATCATTTGGGTTTATGATCTTTGCCAGTTTAGTGAGTTTAATGCACTTTTGTTCTAAATCCTAGTGAGCTGCCAATCTAAATAGCCCTTTTTGACAGATGAGAAGTTGGATCCCAAAAAATGATGCTTTTCTCTAAGATAACTCGTTTTGATAAAGGTCAGTGATTTGCACCTTCAAATCAACATTAAGTCATCAATCATCAATCATTTTTAATAAGAGCTGGTGATATGCAAATAAGGACCTGTCCTAACTGTTTTATAAAACATACTGTTGCACTCAACAGTCTTTAATAGCTACGTCTACAGTTTCTCCACCCTGCTCCATATACATAAACATGTCTTTGATCTGCTGCAGCTCACACACACACACTGCAGAAACCAATACAGCAAATATGATTCTTCCTCCCAGTGCTGGTTTTAGCACGGTGAAAGTGATGCTTCTGAAACTGGAGCTCATAACTCTGAACTCATAAAGATAGAGGGGAGGCACGTCAGCCAGGTGATTTTCACGGTAGATGTTCTTGCAGCTGCAGATGGCACATGGTGATGGACTACACTCCACTGCTCTCTGTTACAATTAAACATCTCAGAGACAAGAGAGAAGACCGGCAAATGGATTTTTTGGCAGTGCTACAATAAAATATTGTGCTAATTTAAAGTTGTTTAACTAAGCGGCAATTCGAATGACACCATTTTGAAATGCATTGTGTTGAATGATCTTAAGATGGACTGTGCTGGCGCTGTGCTGGGGCTGGCGCTGTGCTGAGGCTGGTATTGTGCTGAGGCTGGTGCTGTGCTTAGGGCTGGCACTGTGCTTAGGCTGGCGCTATGCTAAGGGTGAGGCTGGCGCTGTGCTGATGCTGAGTCTAGGACAGAGGCTGGTGCTTTGCTGCTGAGGCTGTGCTGATGAGTCTAGTACAGAGGCTGATGCTGTGCTGTGAAGGGTGTTGTGCTGAGGCTGTGTAAAACTAAACCGAGCTGAACCAGCCCTAACTGATTCTAATCGAACTGAACTGGTTGAATGAGGTGGTGTGATAAAGGAAAGGAATGTAGAGAAAACAAAATCTCAGGCATTTGAAGCTGAATGTTTTAAAGCTGAATTTAATATTGAACAGAAATACTTTTAATTTATTTTTGGAATGCTTTATTTCATGCATGTTTGATTATTAAAATCTTCCCCAATAACATGCAGACATAAACAGCTGTAAGTATTGAGGCGACTGTGTTCATTATAAGACTGCAGAGGAGCGTCATACCGGAATCTGAACAACAAACGTGACTCGGGGAAACACATTTCTGCTCTGTAATCTTCCAGAATATTGAGGGTTATTACAGCGCACGAGGGATTTTTATTCCTCCACAAAGACATCACTCATTTTTTATAAACTTGTCATTGTGTTATATCTGTAAAATGAGCAGAGAAACAGAGCGTGTGCGGGGATGCGATGGGAGTTGCAGCTTATTCTGCCGTGCTGGAGATGATGGACATTTTCTATTAGTTGCTATAATGCCACTCCTAGTGTGACAGATGAGTGTGTGTGTGTGTATGTGTGTGTGTGTGTGTAATATAGACTTCTATCCTCCACCAGACCACTGGGCCACACTGTATGGTAGCAACATGACTGACACGTCTCGCATGACAAGACACTTTACCCCAGTAAGCGTACGTGTTGTCGGTGGGTTGTGCGTTGTTAAACGTGCGTCTCGTATGGACTGACTTTTAGCTCAGCCTCTCTGTGCTAATTAGAGGTTTATATCTGAACAGCTGTCTTCTTGGTGCCCACTCCAAATATGGAGACACGTATGCATGTACACACACACACCCACCCACACACACACATACACATACACACAGTCATTAATGAGACATTAAACTATAATAAAGTGCTACATCTGCCTGCTGGGCTGAAAGGTAGTGACACGACGTACAGCACATAATGATTTTACGATTTAATGCAGCGTGAGTTCGAAACGTGTTAGCTTACCAGATGTTGCTTTACTGGTTGCTTACTAGTTGTCACAGCTAGATCCCTTGTGTGTTATACTTACAATGTTCTGGCAGTTGAAGGTTATTTATCATGAAAACAGGATTTTCTTTGCACGTCACACACATATGACGCCCACGCGCATCAGCAGCTAGGCATTGTTGAATTCTTCAATCTGATTGGCTGACAGGTGATCCTGGGTGGTGGTTGTTTTTCTGTAACTACAAAACTGTGAGGTACTTCTAGATTTATTGACCGCTTTGTATTTGCGTATGGCTTTACCATGTCCTTCCAAACTCATCACAGTGGCACAAAAAAATAATTCTATACACATGTGCTGTTTATTTACAAAACTTTGAAAAATAGCTTTTTATACATATGTTGTAATAATTAACTTTGGACCATTGAATTGAGGAAAATTACTGCTCACCTGAGGTACGATGGCTTCTCCGCTTCATGTCATGCCCACGTTAGCACCTTTAATAATAATTAAATTGAAGACGTTGGCCAATCACAACAGAGGTCATATGCATATAAAAGTCTTAAAGGCGCAGTACCAGAAACATCCTGAATTTGGTTTCAAGAGTCCCTACAACTCCAGTACGAATAAGAAGTGTAGACAATGGATGAATGGGTAGTTTTTCCATGTAAATCTGCATTTTTGTCCTAACCAGCCATGACTATGACCAGTGATGCTTGACCAGACATTCCTTTGTTCATTGAGGTCCTATTGTGTTGCTTTATGCTGTGTAGCTCCGCCCACAGTGAATTCTCACCTGTTCCACAGCTAAAGTATCAGTATATTTTGATCGTCGGCTATGAACTTGTTGTGTAACAGCATTTTTGCTTGTGTACAGAAAGTTCAACTCTGTCCTCATTGACTCAGTGAGCTGGCTGTTTTGTACCTTAAGTGAGTTAGCTGACACAGATGTCTGTCTGTACTGTATGGATGCGCACTTGCTCTTCTTTTGAGAAATGAATAGTGAAGCTATTCCTCCTGGCATTGAAGGTCTGAAGGTAGCAGCTGCGGGATATGATGAGGACTTCTGTTTCCCCCTCTGGGGTTTTGATTGGCACCTGTTCTTCATCATGTGCTTCGTACTCACTCAAGGACAGGTTACCCTGAACACTTCACTCACTCAGTTTGTGTGGGTTTGTTACGAAACGCATTTGTTATGAAACCCAGTTGAGCTGCTGACTGTACTTCAGGTTCTGTGAAATCTGGGCTGTCCTGGACCTCTGCACCAGCCAGTGTGTTCAGACTTCGGTTATCTTGCTGCTACTTCAGCTGTATTCGGTCTCCAGACATTCTAACAGGTTCTGTCTTTGTTGAGGTCTTTGTATTGGCTTCCTAAAGTGTCTGGAATGAAATTGAAGTGGCTCTGAAGACTGCTGTGCTGTCAATGAGCGGCCCCATGCAGAGCAGTAACTGTTATGAACAGAAAGCAACAGAAAATTGAAAACCAGTGAAAACTGAAAACCATCTGATGGACATGTAATCTGTAGTAAAGATCTGCCTCTTTTTGGATTCGGATGGAATAATACACAGGTCTGCACAGATTTTTTTATTAATAAAAAATAACATTTTAGATCAACTAGTTGGATAGTTTTGGAGATTGTTTTTACCATCATTCAGATTTAGATTTATTTAGATTACCTATTGTAAACAGGGAATTCAATAGCTGCCAGGATGCCTGCCAAAAGACTGACTTAACTTATCAATTTTGACAGACTTTATTGCAGTAAAAAGTGGAAGAGTGATTTCATTGGTTACGTTTTTGCGCAAAGACACGCATTTAATATTAATCTTAATTAAATTTGATAAATAATTAAATTCTTAATCTCTCATACGTAAACTGTGACGGTTTGATATTGTGATTAATCTTAGTTCTTCTATTTAATCAGCGCTTACAGGTGTGCTGGTGTCGTGTGTTTGTCTTGCATCTTTAGCTTCCTGTTCGAGCCCATGTAAAAGTGAAGTAACGTGCAGGCTGAGTACAGTAATCTATTCTCAGACATTGTCCTCATAAGTGCACACACATTAGGTGTAGTGAGTTGTAAACACACACACACACACACACACACACACACACACAGCGCACTCGGTCAAAAGTGAATGTGGTCAAAAAGGGTTTGCAGAGATTGTAAACAGAGGCAGAAATATAGAAACTTTACTTGTTATCTAATGTGAGTCTGTGTGTTTTGCACCTGTGTGTTTCGAAGCGGTTGAAGAATTTCTCTCGGATCGCCTTCATGATAAATTCAAGTCATATCTGCACCTCCTTCATTTTTGGCTGGGAGGGATATTCTAATAACTCATGGGATTCCCAACCATTACCTGTGTGTGTGTGTGTGTGTGTGTGTGTGTGTGTGTGTGAGAGAGAGAGAGAGAGAAAGAGAGAGGGAGGGAGAGAGTAGCTCCACCACAGCCTGCAGGCCTTAAAAATCAAACAGTTGTCTTCCTTTTGTTGTTTTCTTATTTACTGTGCTGTAAAGGTAGAATCATGATATTTTCATTTCTGTTTCTGGCTGGAGGTATTTTGGATCACATATTTACATTACCTTCATGTTTCTGTACTCTGTCTCTCCTGATTGCTCAAGAAAGTATCGCTAACACTGTTGTACTTTATATTATGAATATTCGTCTTGTTTAAAACCTGGAAAATCTGAAATTTTTAAGATTGTGATTTTAGGAAAGACGGTTTGTAACATGCATCAATAGCCCATAACATTATCTAGCTTATCGAGAAAACATGTACTATTACCTTACTATATAATTGGATGTACAATTTCTCGCAGGCAGTTGATAAAACGGAGGAAAAATTCCCACATACATGCGCTGTGGCTGACATATATGGAGGCATAGCAACCACAAACCAACACACAATAAAACTTGCTTTGCGACGCGTCTTAGCAAAGGCATAGCGATGCTCTGGCAACCACCCACAGCACTCTCGCCTCACGGCAGCTAGTTTTGCACAGGCGAGCACAACTCGTGTTCAGAAATGTAGTTCATTAATGCTACATGTCTCCAGTCCACCCATAGGTGGCGATGAATCTCTTCCCAATGTTCTCCCCGTACACAGAGGGGGAGAGAGCTTTGTGATAGGTTCCACTGTCAGAGCACGTTTCTTCTGCAGCGTCCCAGCATTCCACCTCTCTCTCACCGCTGTCTCTCTCTGGTCACTGCGGAGCGGCAGTCTCTGTTACGGCAGCCTGTAGCGCTACAGTCCATCTCACGCTGCTAGGAAACCTGCACACTGTGGCCGCAGACCTCTGAGGACCTGGACTGCACGCACACGCGCGCGCATGCAATCACAGACGCATTCAGACGTCGCCTGCAACATCTGGCTGAGCCGTGTAAGAGAGGTGCCGTTCCACTGCATTCTGTGAGTCCACTTACCAGTCGTGTGTGTGTGTGTGTGTGTGTGTTAATGGGATTTAAACGTGGCTTCAGGGTTTAACATCATTATTTCTCTTTGAGGATCTGTGTGTGACTTCATTTGTGTCTTCATTTGATGCTGATTTTCTGTTTATGTGTGAGTGATGCCTTTGATATATGTTGACCTGTGCTTTAATTGTTAACTAGAGATTTTCTTTAACTGTGTGTGTGTGGATTGAACGATTGTTAGGTCTAGTTAACCGGTTTGTTCTACATAGAGTTCTCATCTCTACCGGTTTGGATGCTCTACCGACTTCTGGCGAGTGTGTGTGTCTACAAGTGTAGATAAGAGATATGTGTGTTCGTCGTGTGCTTGTTTGAAGCGTGCTAAACAGAGGAAGCCTAGAAGGACTTGCTTTCTTGGATGGGTGACATCTTCTCAGCACCTTTCTCAAGTCTTACACAATTAACGTCCTCTGTGAAACTCAAAAATAGAAATTTAGACAAATATTTGCACTGTTCTTTTCCATATCATGAAAGTGAATGGGGGCTGGGGCTGTCCAGACCCAAAATCCTTCCCTCATCTCGTTTGCATTTACGTATATTCCAGAATGTCCCATGAAGATGCATTGTGCCAGGTTTGACGACACCGCATTTCATTGGTTCCGCGTGTGTCTTGTAATCGAACGTGACGTGCCAAATTTAAATATGTGCGGCCGGCCCTTTAATGGCGTATGCTTTCCTCTGAACTTATCACTCATTGAAAAACTAGTTTGCTGAGACATTTCGAGAAATGTATCGTTCTCTCACCCTCTTTCCACTCCTCCCTCTTTTTTATCCACCAATCTGCTGATTAAGCACATTTTCTGAGGAGAACCCCCTCACCATTTAATCACAAGACGCAATGATGATGAAAATATGTGCCATTGGAGGCCCCCCGGGAATCCCCGCACGGTTATGGGCTCTGATTTAAAGTCATTTCTATCCACTGGGAAACATGACCTTTGCGGTCCATGCGTGTGTGTGAACGACTCCGTGTGTTTGGATCGATCGCCGTGAGACTTCAGAGCCAGTAAAAAAACTCACTCGAACCTGACAGGCTGTTTTACCGCAGAACAAAGTGAGAACTATCACGGAGGTATTTTTTTGCTCTTTAAGGTGTCGTGTCGGGTGACTGAATCGTGGTTCGCTGCAGTGCTGTCAGGAATAAAAACGGCTACATGCGCACTCACGTAATGGAGTCCATTATTACCTCAGAAAAACTGCACACAAAGGCGTTTGTTCACTGTTTATAGTGGTCGTGCAGTCTGTTATCAGTTTAGATTTTATCAGCGTGGAGGATCTTCTAACCTTTGTGTGTGTGTGTGTGTGTGTGTGTGTGTTACAGGAGGTGTTGTGAATAAAGATCTCAGGCAGTATCTCAACCTCCGTTTCCAGAAAGGCTCTTTGGACCACGAGCTACAACAAATCATTCGGGACAACCTTTATCTTCGCACCGTCCCCTGTGAGTAACTCTTAACCCTAATTCCATTAACCTTCAACACGGCTGCCCACTCTGGCCTGACCCAGGAGTTCTGTCTTATGGGTGATTTAGCTGTTTAAGTGAATCAGTTCTGGTTCATTTGCTTTTTCAATGGTCGATGACGATATTCTGAACGTCATGTGGAATTATTACTGCACTGAATGGACAGCAGGTTAAGATGTCCCGCTCCACATTATTTTTTTAAACAATTACATTATCATTTTTTTATATTTAATAAGAAAAGCACAGTGTTGAGGTGTTGGGCATAGCTTCCACGACTTTGCTATGCACTTGAACTATGAGTTCATGTCTGTTTTTAGCATGCTTCTGTGTGTGTGCTAGCTTTTTTGAGCGCATGCTTTAAAGGTCCAGGTCAAAAGAACCCACACGCAAGTCTTTATAATATTCCGGTCCATAGATGTGACAAAGGGTCTCTTTGCCATTTAAATTCACAAGGATTCAGTAAACAAGCTGTTATACACGCAAAAGATGAAAACATATGAAGTCTGCTGTATCTGGCCCAGTGTGATTCAAACACGGAAACACACTTTGCTGTTTACAGTTGTAATAAAGTGGAGTTTGTATGTGTGAATGTGTTCTTAGAGTCGTAGTCTGAAATGTTTGAGGATATTATACACAGATGTAAGCTCTGTCTTTGCTCTCTACAGACGCCTGAAAGGATTTTAGCGAAGCTTTTACTGAAGTGAAGGCCTTGTGTTATGTGTGAGAGCAAGTGAACGAGGGAGAGAGAGAGATTACTGTCCAGCTGTGAGACTGAGCTGTGATTCCATTAGACCAGAGAGCGACACGTGAGATCCGTACCCTAGAGAAAGTGAGCGAGACGGGGAATACAGATGAGGAAGAGAGAAACTGACAGAGATTACGGAGAAAAACGGTGAATGAGGTACGAGGACCGGAGATAAAACGCCTCGGTTGTCGGAAACATTGAATGTGACAAGAGGAGGACGAACGAGGAAACTGATAGCTTTAAATAAAGAAGAGACGAGAGATTGAGGTAGAGATTGAGGTAGAGAGAGAGAGAGAGGAAGAGAGGAAGAGGAATTGGATAGCTGGAAAAGCAATGCATACAAATTTATTTTCGCAACGTTTATTTCAAAGAATAGTATTGCTGCAGAATTGGGGGTGGCGGGTGGGTGGCTAAAACCTAGTAAGCTGCCTACTTAGACAGCATTGTAGAGCGTCATAAATACTGTACGCTCCTGTTTTAGAAAGTAGCAGCAACATTATCCCTTTAAAGATAATGAAATTGTAAAGCAGCATTGCACGTATACTTTACGGATAAGGCAATCCCAAGATGCATTGCAGCAATCCAGTTCAACAGAGAACAGTCTGAGAGAAATGTGGATTTAATATGTAGTTTGATATTGCATAAAATACTTAAACGTAGCTCTTATTAGTTTAAATATTTAGCAGAGGTAAACAGAGTTCTCAGTCTAAGCTGATTTCTATCAGCCAGTTTCGATGTGCACGAAATTGCTTAAATCAAATAAAAAAACTCATTTCATGCTGTTAAGATTCTGTCTAAAAATGCCCAAATGCTGAAAGATTAATTGGGAGGAACTTTTTTGTGCCGTTTGGAGTTGTTGTCTATGTAGAGCATTCTTAATCAGTCTTTACTAGTGTGAGGTTGCATTTAGGATACTGCTTTGTAGGGAATAGACAGCAAGGCAGCTTTGAAAAATTGAAAGTGTTTTTGTGTGAGGAAGACTAAAAGGAATTGTGACTCCAAATATTATACAATCTGAAAGAGGATGTTGAAGATGTTTCCCTGCTTGTGTGATTGGCTGCTTGCTGGGTAATGACAGTAATGCTTATAATCAAAGAACTGCCTCATGAATGATACAGCAGATCTGTTACAGCTTAGAGTGCCGTGACGGGTTATATCAGCACACACACACACACACACACAAGAGACAGGGTGACATTAGAAGTTGTTAGTGCTGCTGACACTGAACCTCTCTCCAGAATGAAGACGACACACTGTTATTGATCTGCAGCACGGTGTCCTTCAGTATCTCAAGAGAGACCCAAAGATACTGTCCCAAATAATGCTGTCCCAACAAGTAACAATGTTACTGATCTATAGGAGCGTTTGATGTCGATGTGTGTATAATGCAATATAAAAGTGGAATGGACCGCTTTTGCACACTTGTTTGTCTTTGTTGGTGCGTGATTACCCCTTGACATTCATTGTGTGGAAAAGAGTAGCTTAGATATTCTGCAAAACATCTTTTTTGTTTCATTAGTGAACGTCATACAGTGGAATACATGCCATGGCGGTGAGTAATCAAGAAAGGAATTCTTTGTTTTTATCGACTTTTTTATCGACTTTTTATATCTGTGTCCCATGGTGCGGTCTGTAAATTCAGATTGTGTCAGGGAACATTTGAAGTCTCATAACCAGCCTGTGGCGGATCTCATTTTCACTTCAGAACACAGAAATGTGGATCAGGATTTTTTCCAAACCACCTGCCACCACGAGCAGTCTGACACATTTTTGGAGCACAAACCATACATCTGAAAAATTGAACAAGCCTGAATTGGCAGATAAAGGTACCCAGACTTCTCTATAACTCCCTTGTTAGTGAGCAAGACCTGCATGTAGAAAGTGTCTGCCCTGAAACCCAAAAAAAGCAAACAGCTCTGGTTCGAAGTACAAGAGCCAGAAATCTCATTTTCAGAACTTCTGAATTGAATCTTTGATGTCTGTGAAGTGGTTTCATCATTCCAGTGATCAAAAATGGATCTTAAATATAAAAGCAGCCATATATCCTCCAAAGCCCTGCAAAAATATTGTCATATTCGTATCATAAATGTTTAGGTGATTTGCGTTGGCGTGATTATATTTTTGGGGTTTGATTATATTTTTCGTGGGGGTGAGGGATCTACTCTTTAAAGGAGACATTTTAGGAAAACAGAAA
This sequence comes from Botia almorhae, assembly GCA_036877575.1. Lineage (NCBI taxonomy): Eukaryota > Metazoa > Chordata > Actinopteri > Cypriniformes > Botiidae > Botia > Botia almorhae. The sequence continues at coordinate 48,255 of JAZGTJ010000401.1, read as the reverse complement.
AAAGGGAAGTAGGTTGAGAACTAGTACGATGTAAACATATTTGAAATGACACGTTCCAAAATCTGTATGGTCATCATATCATAAGCACATTAACACATTAACATCATAAACGCATATAACAAAGGTGTTTGATATAAAAATGTTTATAATGATATCTTTAAGCTGACTGTTTTGTTTTGATTTTTTTTCTGTTTATCCAACTGTCTGTCTCTCTTTCTCTCTGTTTCTCCACTATGTACTCTGTCTGTCTTTCTGTCATTTGGTATGTCTGTGTCTCTCTTAGCTTACTTAAGCTCCACGATCAGGGCTTTGACTATGTTTCCATGGTAACTGCCATCTCCCCCCACAGTCCGCATCAGACCAGTGGTGCCTCACTCCCCCAAACACCCCATTCCTTTACCATCCCTATATTCCTGATATGAATGAATGCACCGGAACTCAAGAAACAAGACTGCTGTTGACAGGTCTAATGAAACAGGGCTATAATTGGCCAGGTTGCACGTGCATTGTGTGCTCTGATTGGATGAGGGGCCGTGACTAGGCGAGACTCAGATGCCAAGACCTCTCGGCATGAGATGAGGTGTTTAACTGCAGATGAGGTCAGTGAGGAAACAGGAAGTGTGCCATGAAATGAGACCACAGACAAGTGTCGTGTGATTTGGTCTCCTGTGGGGGTCATTTTCTCACATTTGGCTGTTGTTCCTCTCACGCCACATGACTTACACCCCGACAGAGATGCATTTTTCACACAAATGCACGCACACGTTTTATTATGTTTCTTCACATTTGTGAGTAAATCTCATAAAACCGGTCAAAAAGATGTTTAGGTCATAGTTCACCACCAAATCAAACAAAACAAATATGTATAATTTATATTGAAATGATATTTTATTATTTTATTATTATATAACAATTAAAGCCTGTAGGATCATTAAAGTTTTTTATATTGTGATATATTTATGACAATCGTATTTCCCCCTTAATTGTCATTACTGTAAAAACTTTATATCTGTATATTATTTAAACGAGTCTTTCATTTATAAATAAAATAGCTTGAGGTACGATGAAAAAATGCAGTAACTTTCGGCACTCAAAACCTGGTCTGAAAAGAGCATTGTTTCATCGTAAAAAATGACATTTTTTTTTTACTATAAATAAATAATGAATGATAAATAAAATAAATCCATTTTTTCCTTTGATTTCGGCTCAGGCACTGCTGTCCCCTGCTCACACTCTCCAGAGTATTACACCCTCTTTTGCTATTGTAACTCAAATTCTCAGTGTCTTGGTTATGAGACGTCGTGCTCCATTAACACTCCCTGTGTAGAGACTGACACAGCCAGAAGAAAGAGAGTTATTTGTGGCCGGGAAAGAGAGAGAGGGAGGAGTGGAAGTGTGGCTGTGTCAAAAAGCCCTAGAAATAGATTTTGATGGAATAGACTTTTGAAAACAATCCCATTGTTTATATACTTCTATTGCTTTATTCATAATTTTGTGATTCTGCTGTGAATTAATCTTTGAATTCTTAAAGGCACAGTGGTATTTTATTTTTTGCAGAAGCATTTTTTTGTTACATTGTGATAGCAATCACTAAGTAAAGTGGTCTATATATATTAAAACAAACACATATATATATATATTCTGTGGGAGACACAGAGCCAGAAGGGTTCATCCAATCATTGCATTCGGACTGTATGCAATGATAGGATGTCCTGCTGACCTATCATTGCGTGTTTTGGAGGAGGCTTTGGGAGGGCAGGATCTTAAGCTTTTAAAGCTAGCTTTTATTGCTAGCCTCTCTGAAATTGCCTGCCCTGCCTTTAAATGCCACAGTATCTGTCACTTCAAAGATGTTCAGTGTTGTCTATACATTTCTAAAACCACCAGGCTTGTTTTACGCCCTTGATGGTTTAGCATTTTATCTGTTTGTTTGTTTGTTTGTTTGTTTTTATGCTTGTTGTATTTCCTATAGGCTAATAGTCTTAAGTTTACATCAACATTTGCTGCTTGCTTTTGCTAGAGTGTATTCTTGGACAAAACCTCGCATATGCCCTCGTGAACAATGAGTCATCATTGTTTTGGCCCATTTTCCCAGAATAGAACGATTTTAATTGGTAATTCTTGCTTAAGTAACTACACTAGCCTCGTGCCACAGAGCTAACAGACAAAAAGCTACAAAAGCACCAAGTTTGATTTCATGGGGTTTAAGAATGATCATAATATTTGTGTCTCAGCCATCGTTGTAGATCGTTTGAACTTTTTTAATATGTTCATATGTTGTGGATGAAGTTTAATCTGCTGGCAGTGATGCCTGACTCGAGATAGTCGCTGGCTTTTTGGAGTCTGCGTGGTACAGCTGCAGTCAGTGTCGAAGGCAAACCACACTCACTGAGCCATTTATAATCTCCTTATCTCCAGAGTACAACACAAGCCATCCCAAAGTAAACACACACACACACAGCCCAACTTCACCACAGATCTCCCATGATCCTTTGCAACATGTACTTCAAATAGCCTTCTGTAATGAAACAGCCGAGAAACACTGCTTTGTGATTATGTGTCAGTTGTTTATGTTGGGTTTGCTTTAATATATTTTTGTTAGTTTGCACTCAATCTCATTTTACCTGATTTCCTGGGCACCTGTGTAGATGTGGGGCTGTTGGAGGGGTTTGCTTTTGTATGCACATTTTTATGACGTTACTACGCACCTGTTTAGTACACTTGGAGTCCCAAAAGAACAATGTATTGCTCTGAGGTTGCTCATTCATATCTCGCGTGAGTTGTTTTATTTCAATGTCGACTTCGGCTCAGATGTTTCTTCCAAAATTGCTTATCAAATGAATTTTGACAGGAGTGTCGACACTGTACGGGTATAGAAATAACAAACATGATTAGCATAGCTCATAGGTTTGGATGAGAATGGAGTTCATATTGAAAGCTCTGATTTCTCTGCTTGCAGACAGCACAGCTTGAGATATTGTTGAGATCTCTTCTAAAACTCCAGAGAAGACATGGAGATTTCTAGAGTCTTTATATAAGACAGAAAGTTGTATTCATTTTTTACAGCTGTGTATTTCTTTCCTACACAAATGTATTTTCAAGGCAGTTCTGGTGAGTGTTGTTGTGTTTTGTCAACATTGGCTTTAACAATGGTGTGAGTTTGGGGCTGTTACTCCAGCCAATGGCAGTTTAGTTTGGGGCGGGACTATCTGTCCGACCAATAGCAGATCTGTTTGGGGTGGGGCTATCTGTCTGTTTGGCCAATGGCAGTTCTGTCAACCGTTAACCATTTAAAATATGTTCTCAAAGCTGGGATTAAGACTTTACAGCTTCAGCGATTCCACAAGGACTTTCTGCTCCCAAAGCTCACCCATAATGTCACTGTGTCCCATGTGTCATCATTTGAAATCAGACCAATCCATCACTGGGCCAAAATGCAGATGCAAAAATTCAGTGTGGTAATGCACATGACCCAGCTGACAGCAACCAGCGCCTCAACATTCCTCAGGCTTGCAGATGTATTCTGCTGTTTAAGAAGGTTGTGAGGAATCTTTCTTGAGTATCAGCATAGTATAGTGTGTGTATATAGTTCATTTCACTCAGGTCACGGCCATGGTGTGGAACGTCTTCCGTGTATGTCCACTGAAGGTGGCATGTGGGTATTTTTGCAGTGGCTTTAATGCATCAAGAGTGATCTCCAAAGCTAGCCTGCAGGAAGTGGGATGGTAGTGTGTAGATGGACGAGACAGCATCAATATTCATGCGACGAAGCGCCGTGTCACACGGACACATTTTGGTTAAGGAGAAAATGCGTTCCCAGACAAACACAAGCCCCATCTATTATTCAAGCCCACTGGACTTGTGCTTAACGCACTCACACAGTCAGAATAAACACACACAAACACACACACACTGTAAGCTTCATGCCATTGTCCCACTTACCAAGAAATGTGAGAATAGGATTTTGAGTTTCCGATAAATGATGGCAATTTTTTTCACCCAAGATAAGATTTGTAATAAATTTTACCACAACAGCACATTTTAGCCCACACTCCAAATTGCCCGCACTGTTCAGATTATTGATCATTATTGCATTATAACATTATGATTTTCATATATTACCATGCTAATGTGAAAAAATACTTTTTTATTACTGTATTAGTAATATATATCAATACAACAGCTACAGTAGCTAGAGTAGTAATTCTCAAATCTGATTTGACAAGAGGCATTTCACGAGCGTTGAAATTAGACCATGGCAGCACAAGGACGTTTTACGGTTTTGTGTCATTCCGTCACAATAACTGCTGAATCGATGCGACGACAAAGTTATCGATTTCCTCAGTGGACATGGCAGACGCAGATAATCACACGCGCTCAGTCGCACTCTCACTCTGTCACTCTTTCAATCGCATGTCTTGCCTTCTTGTAACTACAGTGTCTGCTCAATACAGTCTTTGTTAGTTCTGTTGTTAGGTTTTCAAAGATCTTGGGCTGTGGCGTAAAACAATAGCTGTTCCAAACACAAGTTTTGTGTTTGTTTCTTACTCATTTACATACTTCCTTATGTTACGGGTTAATATCGATACTCTTTTATATTCATATTACACTGTATATACTGTAAATGTTATACAACAAAATTACACAATTTATACATGTTGTAAATTCGCATATTTTGTTTACGTAAATCAGTATATATCCCATTTAGTTCTATGAATGTGATACAATGTACAATGTTTAGTTTCTTTTTAGACTTCATTTCCTTCTATTATCCAAAATACTATGTCGTATTTTCTCTTTTAATTTGGTATACAGTATGTACAGTATGTTCTTCACAAGGTTCAAATCCCAAATTTAGGATTATTTTCATTTCACACTTCTGATCTTAAGCCTACTTCTAAGATGAAAACTTGCTTATGCATAAAAAAGCTTCTGACTTTTCCCAATAACGTCAGGACCAAATATTCCCCACACTGTGGCTTTTTCAAAAATTAGCTACCTTTTATCAGCTCGAATTTAGCCATCATCTCAACTAAGTAAATGTGCGCGCGTACACACACACAGGCCTGCAGGAGCGTACAGCTCAGAGCTGGTGAGTCATTACCGCTACTAAACCAAAATCAATGCACTACCCCACAGTCCTCTGTAAACCCATTGACATCACTACCGGAACTGGGTGAAACAAGAGGAACACATATGAAAAAGAGGGTTAGGAGGAAACCCGAGCCAATCATGTTTAAACGAGAAGCCGCATCAGACGGAGTGATGGGTTGCTGGACCCTCGAGTCTATCTTTAGTCTAATTAAAGCGTGAGTCAGAACTCAAGAGGCTGCCGGGCTTTAGAGAGTGTGGCTACTGTAACGCCTCAGTGTGGTAATTACCGCAACCATGTGCTACGACAGCACCCACGGGAAGAAAATGGCAGGACTAGGAAAGAATGGCGGCGAAGGACGTCAGCAGGCCAGCTGAGCGGGTGAATTGTGGAAGGAAGAGCTTTGATTGCCCGTGAGAACTTCTGTTCCTCTGCAACAGGATGAGACAGGCGCTCATCAGATCGCTGGAAGTCTCTGAGGCTTCGCTCTGTTTGTTACTTTGATTAGAGGGGAAAGAGAACGACTGAGATTGATATCTCCATAATAAATAAGAGGAAATGAGTTTATACGCTGGCGCAAACTTTGTGCTTCAAGAAATGTTTCAAGCTCTTTCTGACGCTTGTGGGTTTACGAGCATTTGAGTATTTGTGCATGTGACCACCAAACCTGAGTCTCTAGTGTAGCCTGGGGAGCCTAAAAATATACCATTACTATTTAAAAGCTAGACAGCTCAGCAGCACATAAAGAATCGTCAGTCTACCTGTTTATCTGCCTGTTGGGATGGTCCAAGAGAAGTGCGGTGGATTTAATAAAACTAGTATTACTTTACTAATACTAACAGTTATTAGTAATACTAACAGATTATTGGTCATACTTGGTTAAGAGGTTTGGAACACTGTTTTAATCTCTGCTGTGTAATTCAATCCTGCACTGTTAATACTGTAGTTGTTTACAGTAAAATATGATACGGAACCGATCGAATATCTGATTTTGATTCTATAACAATAATATTCCGTATGAATTCCATCATAAAGTATTGAGTATACAGTACCTGCACTCATCATAAGGTAATTAAGCAATAAAAAGTACAATTTTAAGTATTCCGGGTTTTTTTTATTTGGAAATCGTGACTGTGAATGATCTGAGAACGAGCGGGTCTATTAAAGAATAGTACGCCATATTAATTCAATATTGCCAGACAAACCTTTAGGGCTCAAACGATTTCAGTTACCCGAAGGCTGTATTGATATTCATAAGCTCGGAGGAAACTCAGGATACGGCAAAACGAGGCCTGTCCTTTGAACGAATGATAGACACTCTTAAAAGATAGCTCAGAGACTTTAAGACTTAGAGGACAGGCCTGTGATGAATATAAATGATGGTAAGGCATAAAAAATGCCCTAAACAGCCTAAGAACAGACTCTTTAATCCTCTTGCTTCTGAGGAGAAAGTTTCAGACGCAGACGCAGGCCCGCAGACCGTTCAAAGACTCTCTGATGGATGTTGCACACAGAAATGGCGGCGCCCGCCTGAAGGTGCCGGTTCCGATCTGAAAGGTTGGCTGCTCCTGGGAGTCAGGGTTTTAATTAGTCTGCCGGGAAGCAAAGTCATGTTTACAAGCCACCAGGATGATTCGATCAGCATTTCTGAGAAAAGTTTATTTACCAGAATCTGATCATATCAGAACTTCTGACAGATATCTAGAATTTTGTTCCAGTCACTTAGTACCAAGTAAATGACATACCCACAAGCAGAGGTATGACTGTGAAGCAGTTTGTTATGTTTGACAGGCTTCAGATATTTTATTATTTTGCTGTTTTCTCTACAAACCCTTTGAGGAGACTTCTGGGCCATTATTTGAACGAGTTCAATCCCTTTGCATGCTAGTTAATGTCACGTATAAAGGTGACATCAGGTTAAAGATGTAATTAATATTTGCACTCTTATCTTGAAATGCTTTAAGCTTCATTATGGCATTAGTAATATTGATTTACGTCTTCAATTCAATGGACGAGTCAAGCTGTGTATATAAATGCACTGAAAGTATGTAGAGCAGATAGACATCACTGATTTGACTCTTTGAGACTCATGCTAAGCGTAGAGACGTTTGAGTGTATACTTGTGGGAGTAGAAATCGTGTCAGCGGATCGTAGCTTGAGTAAATTAAAGTGTGTGATGGTTTGCTTAAGAGGCTTGTCGGCTGAGACTGGACCACTTAATCTTACAATGTTGAATGAGCACCACTGGGACTGTGTGTGTGCATGCGTTCCATGTTGTGTCCCATTTACGCCATTGAATGATCATGAACGAGCGGAACAGTGTGGACGCAGTCAGAACGCAGTGAGTAATGAACATTAATGCAACATTTCTAGTGTACTTCTAAAGCCTAGAGCACGCTATTCAAGCATGCTTCTCTTTTTAGTCAAAGAATATTCTGCAATAAGAAGCTGGAGAATTGTGCAGGTGTCCGACACCACATGCATGCGTACTTCACAGACTTTCTACGACTAGCTGTAGATGCCATGTCAGATTTGAAACCTATTTGAAACTTTTTTGAAATCCCGAGTGTGGGCACTTCTGTGACTCGCTCTGACTAGTTGTAGATGTTTCAACAGATTTCAAAGCTATGTGAAACCTGTTTGAAATCTGGCCGGCGCATTGCTCCGTCGCAATTTAATTAGCCGTTGCTCCTTTCTGGCCGACCAGTTCAAAGATGACTGAGGCATGAAATTGCGAGAGATGCATTGGAAAACAGAAGAAAAAGAAACAGTAAATGAATGAAAAAATCCTCAAACTGCTCCTTACGTCTGCCTAAGTCTTTCTCCTGTTTAGTGCACATTTAATGCAAAAGCAACAGCAAGCTCTTCCTTTGGAATGTTTGTTGTCAAGAATACAATTTTCTGTTGCTATCGTAACGTGTGAGATTTCAGGTATCAGGTACTGGCATGTGAAAGATTGTGTAGATGACCTAAAGTGTGTGTAGCTGACCTAAAGTGTGTGTAGTTGACCTAAAGAGTGTGTAGTTGACCTAAAGTGTGTGTAGCTGACCTAAAGTTTGTGTAGCTGACCTAAAGTGTGTGTAGCTGACCTAAAGTGTGTGTAGTTGACCTAAAGTGTGTGTAGCTGACCTAAAGTGTGTGTAGCTGACCTAAAGAGTGTGTAGATGTCCTAAAGTTTGTGTAACTGACCTAAAGTGTGTGTAGCTGACCTAAAGTGTGTGTAGCTGACCTAAAGTGTGTGTAGCTGACCTAAAGAGTGTGTAGATGTCCTAAAGTGTGTGTAGCTGACCTAAAGTGTGTGTAGCTGACCTAAAGTGTGTGTAGCTGACCTAAAGAGTGTGTAGATGTCCTAAAGTGTGTGTAGCTGACCTAAAGTGTGTGTAGCTGACCTAAAGAATGTGTAGATGTCCTAAAGTTTGTGTAGCTGACCTAAAGTGTGTGTAGCTGATCTAAAGTTTGTGTAGCTGACCTAAAGTGTGTGTAGCTGACCTAAAGTGTGTGTAGCTGACCTAAAGTGTGTGTAGCTGACCTAGAGTTTGTGTAGTTGACCAACTAGTCAGTGATCAATTTTGCAGTGTCGCACTAATTTGACCAAAAGAGAGGACGTTTGTCTTGTAGGTGGCCAACTACACAAACTTAAGTTAAACATGAATTTGAACAAATGTTCCTGCGCTATACTGTATGTAGATGTGCGTAATGATGCTAATGCCAGCTAGTAAAATATTGCGTGCTCTATTTGCCCCAGATGGCAGTCAGTGTTTAAGTTTCATGCTTGTCTTCATCAGTGTGTTATCCACGATTACTTGCTCATGTGTGCATTGTGGGACTCACAAACTGTATGCGTCCGTTTTCCATTTAGAAGGAGCAAAGTTTATGTACATTTACATTTATTTGAGTTATGCCTTGTTTGCAAACCGTCTTTTGTGTTCCATCTTTAATGAGTCATAGTGGACAGCTCTCTGATCAGTGTAAGCGCATGATAAGACAGTGTAAATACCCCCAGAGACAAAAGTAACAAGTAAACACGAATGAGCCAATGTTGTACCACACTTGATGAGACGCCGCTAAATCACAGGAACGTGATGGACACCAGCCTCAAGTGCCAATTAAAAACCTGTTATGTAGATTTATGTAATTAGAGACTTGTTTCAGAATTGATACTCGGAAATGATGTGTAAGTGCCTTCTCTCAGTAGCAGAGACATATGTTTGAGAGTGTGTAGCTGCGATGAACCAACGAGAAAAATACACTCGCTTAATTATAAATAGTATCCAAATGTACAATTGGTGAACATTTTGTTACAACTGTATTTCATTTATTGTAAAAATAAATCATTTCCGTTAGCATTAACATAAGTTGCTAAAACTGGGCAGGGGATTCCCAGTTCCCAGCATGCTTTGCAGAGGACTAGATAAGTGTTAATTGAAGTGTTTTTGAGGATAATGAGAAAGAGGAGAGACGTGTTAGTGTTTAATGAGTTGGTAATGATGGGGTTTGGGGAGGAGTAAATTTTAAATTGAGGGCGGGTATAAAAGCAGTGTGCTATCTGTTGCTTCACTTATCAATCTATTACTGTGCGCATACCAATGGACTGGCTAGTCTGCTTTTTCTGGCGGTTCCCGCTGCAACATTGATTGGAGAAAACAGCTTGTGACCCGTTTCATGCAATATCAGCCCGTCCAACTGTGGAAATGTCAGCACGTCAGTCTGCTCAGGTTGTTATAAATATAACAAAATACTACAAAAATGTTATTGTTTAGCACTCCAGTTAATACATTGGCCGCCACAGTTCAACATGTTTAACTGTTATATTGTTTCATTTTGCACATTTTAGGTGACTTAAAATAACTAGAGTCGACTTTTGTGCCGGTCTTCACAGAAGCTGTTATTAAAACAGGTGGTGTGGCAATACAAGCTGTATCGTCCAATCAGTGTTATTCACCTCATAAATATGCAAATAAGAGGGTTAACGCAGAGTTTTCAAATGTACGTTGTGAAATCTTGGCACCCAAGTACCCAGAATTATTAATTGGTAAATTCATAGTGTTTTTAAATGCTAAAATAGTTTAACCCAGGATTGTGTTTACCCAAGGTTCAGAATGACCCTGGTTAACAATTTCATGTGTGCAACATCATTGTGAGTGTGTTGTCATATGTTTTTTCCCCCTTACAAAGCTACAGGTGAGCCTCAGGTGTATGCAGTTTGATGACGCATCATGATGTTCCACATCTAGTTATTAACTTCTCGTTTCACTTAATCTGTCTCGTTCTTCCTTTAGTTTCTTGAGTAACCCACTTTCTTTTTACTGCTGTAAGCATCTGGCCAATGAGCCTATTCTGAGACAATGGCCTCTGCCTTCAATTAAAGCGTTAAATCCTGCTGAAGATTTATTTGGGCAAGAGGAGAGCGAGAGAGAGAGAGAAAGAGAGAGAGAGAGAATAGACACGACTGGAGATCAATATCTGAACAACAAACAAGAGAGAATGATTGAGATGGTTCAGTCAGCTCTTGGCTTTGTACAGAGCTGTGGACTTTGTGCTTTGAGGAATATTTAAAGTCCTGTCTTTGGCTCACGAGCTTTAAAGCATTTGTGCATGTGTGTGTTGTTGCATGTGAATACTGAACCGGGCTCTCCAGCGTAGCCTTGGGAGCCCACCGATATTGTATCGCTAATCAAAGAGCTGTGCAGCTCTGCAGCGCTAACAAAGAGTCGTTGACCTGCTTGTTTACCTGCCTGTTTGTTTTCAAAGGGCCAGTTTAAGAAGAGATATGTGAGAACACATTCATTAGTGGTTGTAATAAAGCAGAGGCAATCATCACAGTTATTATTGCTCATATTACTGTCAGGAAAAAGCCTCTAAGCCAAGACTTATATATAAACTTATTATATAAACTTCAATAAAGAAGTTCCACAGATGTACTTTGAATGTGGACCTGAACAGGCAGCCACCAGGCAACTATTCAGAGCACCTAGCAACTGCATAGCAACATGCAATCAATGACAATACCTTAGCAATTACACCTCAAAGTTTGTATGGGAAGCACTGCTCACCACGTCCTGCTCAAGGAAATGCAACAATCTTGTTACTTTTTAAAATATGAATTCAGAGCCTGTGTGTGTTAGTGTGTGTGAATTTGTTGTGGACTGCTAATTTGGTCTGCAGCAGTGTGCAGCGCCCGTGAAAGTGGATTTTGTTTGAGGCAAATCAGAATTCGCAGGAGTTCAAATCTCGTTTTATTCGTGGCTATAAATAGCCGCTTGACTTCTTCGCCACAATTGGGTCAAAAGAAGTTAAAAATTCAAGCATGTCCCAACGGTTCAGGCAGATCAGTGGGCAGAACAGTGCAGTGGGCGTCGGCGCTGTGAAGCTAGACTTAGGGACCGTATGTACTAGATACATACAACCATCAACAAGTCTAGACAATCTACATCTAGCATGTTGCTTTTTTACTCAAATACCCACGATTACAGCTTTATATCTTGATAATCGTATTATATATTATATTTATAACTGATCATAATTTTATTTTGAAATCAATTAAGAAAGTGTATGTGTACACACGTGTGATTGTGCGAGTACCTATGTGCGATCGTGCGCACATTAACCTCGACATGCTTAGTATTCCGTGACGGTTGTTTCCTGACACTCGCGGCTGCTGCAGCCTTTCTCCTAGCGGATTTCCGACCGGCAGAGGCATCACCATGGAGACAGACATGATGTCAGCCCGGTGGCATTGCTGATTATTGGAGGATGAAGTTTCGCTCTCTTCGGTCTCTTTGCACTGTGTGTATATGTGCTGCTTTTTGAGTTAATGTGTGTGTCGAACAGATAAAGGCGCAGTTAGAGACCCAGGAGCAAACTAGAGACCAGCTGTTTGTTCAAACTGGTGTTCAGAGAAATGAGCTGGGCAGGATACCAGCTCTGAGAGAGGCGACCAACCACACAGCCGCCTCTCTTTATGTTTGCGTACACTTTTGTGCATAAATCAATTTGCATGTGCACATAAAATTGCTCCACTAAATTTCTGTCTTCATTAGTTTTAATGGTTTTCTGTGGAATTTTTGAAGAATCTTCACATGTGGTCTTTATTAACTGTGCTTGTATTAATAAGACCATAAAGATTTCAAAACGTCCTCTGTGTTTCACAGGATTAAACATCTTTTCTAGTTTGAAATGACACGAGGTTACGCAAATAATGGCGGAATATTCAGCTTTAAGTGTAATTTCCCTTCAAAGACATTTCACAACTCTTCATGTTCCTTGTCTATTAAGCATGTCCCTTCTTCAGCGTTGTCAAGCCCACGTCTGAGACATGTTCACTTCCTGTTGTAAAAATAGACAGTGGAGCTGCATTAGACACACTGACATTTACAAACGCGAAGCATTTAAAATATGTCTCGGACCATTGTTGCATAAGCGCCTGCTGTTATTATTATGTTCAAGATAACTGTTCCAAAATCATATCTAGATATCATATTCAATACCATGTGCACAAATGTAAAAAAAATTAACCTAAAAAAGGGATCAGTTGTTTATTACAATGTTATTACATTTAATAACACATGTATTACCCTGTTATTAAGGCGCTTTTCATTAGCCGCGGTGACTCACATGGTTTGCTGGTACTGGGCTCTGGTTCTTTGAATTGTAAGTGCTCTTGTGAGTGATCCGTGTCTGCGTTTGCTTTGTTTCTCAGCTCACGTAGTCGGCCACTTCTGCATGCAAGGACTGTTTACCGTGTCTCTGTCCTCTCTCGGCCCGTCTCCAGAACTTTCTGTTGCAAAATGAGTCTGCTGTCGACCCAGCACGAAGAAAACAACACCATGCTCTCATCTCTGATTCTTCACTCTCTTTTCTTCCCTCCTCATCCTCCAGCGTTTCTCTGTATTCTGTTAGCCCTGCAAACTTAACATCTCCTTTTGTTTTCTTTACATCTTTTTGACCTCAACCTCTGTCTCCTTGAAGGATCAATAATTGACAGTGCAAAAATAAAGCAATAATATGAAGTATGCGTTAAAACATAAAGCACTTATTTTTCATACTGTCCAACGGTGACACCAGTGGATAATGTTTCAGAGGGGGACAACGTCTCTTCCCTACAGCTCCACTGCAGTCTAATAAGGGCTCTTTAAGAATGAATGTGACGGAGGACAGCACAACACAGTAAACGCTTCTGTGATTGGCTCATTACATTAGATTCTGTAAACGCTCACAGCAGATCCGCAAATTGGTTTGAATCACTTAACGAGCTTGCTGATACTTTCTGTATAACTTTAGTATAACATTATATATAAAATCCCCATCACATATCAATAGCTGTTTGAAATTTGGAAGCTTGGCCCGCTCTAATGAAACTTTACAGGTACGTGCAGGTTAGCCAATCGAAACGAAGTTCATTTAAATATTGAAATCTTAAAGGTACAACAGCAAAAACAAGGTCAGAAAAAGGATCAAAAAACGGAAGTGAAAACTAAATTTCCACTGTTTTTACCTGTGTAGTAAATGACCCCTTTAAATATGTTTTGTATTTAAACATCTGTGTGTATGAATGTTTTTACCTGCACATTTCTGTTCATTACCTACTTTCATAAAGGCTTACAGTATTATGAAGCTATTCAGTTGATTTGGGAGAAGATTACCGTAGTGCTTCAACAGTGGCAATGCATTTTGTTTTAATCAGTCCTTAAAACAAAAATAAACAGAAAGTTCTCGCCTGTCTCCTGCTGCCTGAATCGTGATGCTTTTAAGAAAGAACATTCTGACCCAGTGTGACAGTTCATCGGAAAACAAAGCAATGCACTTACTTACTCTTCGCCTCGCACCAGGTGCTCCACCTGTGTTATTTTGCCCCGTCTTCCTCAATTTTCAGCCCTGGTCTTTGAGAAATAAAAGCAGATGGAAAGAGATATAAAAGGTTTTCAGACATTAATTTATTTCGCAGCTGTCTGGATTGAAGTTCTCGGCCACTGCGCTGACAGAGTTGACGTGCTTCTAAAAGGCTCTTGATAGGGAAGGTTTCGCTTTAGTAATGGATCACCTGAAGCACCATTACTGACGGGAGGGAGGTGTGGGCCGGGCTGTGGCTTTTAATGGCAGGAGAGTGAGTGCTTGTGTGTTTTTTGTTGTTGTCTTTATTATTTTGTGCGCTGTTGCTTAGAGCCGCTTCAAGGTTTCGCTCTTTAAAAAACAAGATAAGTGCCTGAACATTCACTCAACACAGAGTCTGATGGCCGTGTTCGATCCGTGTGTTGAGCTGTTATCATTAGATTCGATACAGTCACAGTTCACATCCCTGTTTGTCTCTCAAGGCCACTGGAATGAGTTTTTCCTAAGCTCAGTTGGTAGAGCGACCGCTAGCAGCGCTAGCATGGGTAAGGTCGTGGGTTTCATTCCCAGCGAGCACACAAATTGTTTTCCTTGATTGTCGCTTTGGATAAAAGTGTCTGTCAGATCCAGAAATGTTCATGTAAAAGAATGAAAATTCAGAACAGTATGTGTACTTTTGTGATTAAAACAAAAACGACTTTTAATTTATATACTTTTATATATATATTTAATTTATTTATAAAATCGGTTTCTTTAAAAACACCACGTGACCCTAAAATATTTTTACAAAATGCACAGCAAGCATTAATGTTAAAGATAGGCCATCTAAGAACAGTTAAATAGTGTGTGTGTGTGTGTGTGTGTGTGTGTGTTAAGCCCCCTGGCCTGCAGGTGCAGCTCCAGAAGTGTCTGGCTGTACGAGTGAGTGCAGCTCTATGTAATGCTAATAAGACCATCAGACAGGCT